>JANIJG010002010.1:69067-93113 GCA_024611175.1 Megaceryle torquata | reverse complement strand
CTTCCCTTCCCTTCCCTTCCCTTCCCTTCCCTTCCCTTCCCTTCCCTTCCCTTCCCTTCCCTTCCCTTCCCCCTTTCTCTTTCTCTCTCTTTCTTTTGTTTGACTTTACCCATGATACCTTTAGGTTTTGTTGGCTGTGCTGTATTCCTTCTCAGTCTTTTCTTATGCATAATAAAGATTTTTAATCTATTTAGTTGTTCCTTCAAATCCTTGCTCATCCTTTTTACCACTGTATTTCTCAGCAATATTCTTTGCAGAAAAGTGATGGCCAAATAGTATTCATGATAGGGATTTACAATGGCATAATGGTGTTTTCTGTTATGTTCTATTTCCCTCTCAGAATAATTCCTCACTTTATTTTTGGTTCCTACTCTGCGTTAAGGTGGCATTTACATATAAGTATTATAATACTCAGATTACATTCCTGGGTGTTCATAATCAATTCAGAGCCCAACATTACATACGTAATCAGGATCAGGGTCCTTCTTCATGGTTTTTATCACTTCTCATCTGTCAAATTTAAATTTCATCTGTCTTTTTATGAACCTCAAAACAGTTCTGCTCTATGGTTCTTGTTTGGTTGGAAGGAAGGAAAAAGTGAGAAACAGTTAAATGATCAGATTACATAGGTTGGCATTTTACACTTCAGTAGATGTTGTATTCAGTCCTGAAATCAGATAATTTATTGTCAGTAACTAAGTTTCTCAGAAACAAAAGAGGAGGGGGAAAGGACATGAAAGTAAAGAAAAATAATAAAGCTTGAGGTATCTATAGTTGGTTTGAATTATAAGAGCATTGAGGGAGCTGGAATCATAGAATGTTTTAGGCTGGAAGGGGCCTCTAGAGGTCATCTGGTCCAACCTCCCTACACAAGTAGGGACATCTACTTGTGTCTAAGGTGGTGTGAGACACAGAAGCAAGTCTGGAACCTGCAGCATTAGCAGAAACATGGTACCTTTGTAAGAAGTAATGAATAGGCACCCAGGAAAATGTTATAACAGTTTTGGAAATAGACTTTTTCAGGCTATCAAAGACATAGTAAAATATGTTGCTACCCAAAACCCCATACAATTGTCCATAAATTCCTTTCATTTTGTATCTCTTTCTGAATTTTCTTTTTGTGTGATATCCAAACTGTGTTCTAATAAAATCTGGTTTTACTAATTCAAATTCCTCATAGTATTTTTGGTTCATTTAATTGAAAGAAAAGCTACAAGTAGATCTGGCTCAAAGTAGTGGTTGATGTAGGGCCCAATTACAGTCACAGTGATAAATCTGGGAAGTTCCCTTAGTCTGTTAGCAATTGCAGATGTAGTCTAGACTGGCTGCTAATTTTATTGGAACTGTCTTGTGTTCACTTGTGGTCATAGATAACCAGCAGATAATTAAAAGAAAATAGAAATAAATTTTTCTAAGATTTCTGGAACAGTGACTGTAGAAGTTGTAGCTAGCTTAGGTAGCCTCTCCATAGGTAATACAATTGACCAATGAAAACCAGAAAATTGGAAATTTGGTTTGCCACTGTGGGGTTTTTTGTTTGTTGGTTTTTTTCTTTCCCCCCTCGTATTTCAGTTGTTGGTTAGTAACATAGGTCTCAGGAAATAATCATTTTTAAATATATTATTTTGGGCCCTTGAAAAGCAGAATATTCTTCAAAGGCCCTTTAGGTTCTGCAAGTGTTGCAGGTAATGTTGACTTAGACTCCAAATTAATGCTAAGAGGGCAACACAATTACATTGTGGACAAAAAGGGATGAATAAGTCATGAAATATATGAATAGGGAAATAATAGGAGTAGTTGCCTCTAATTTGTCCTTGCAATGGTTGGTTCCTTCATGGATGAGTTGGGGGGGAAAAAATTAGCTCTCAGTGCTACACAGAAGCAAAAAATAAGGACTGATGATAATACCTTAAGTACCGTGTTGCAAGCTAGAGTATTAATAGAATTGCTGAGTAGATGAGAAACAGCCACATCTAGTCTGCTTTCAGATATTAGAAAGCTGGAGCTGCAGTCATAAGAAATAAATAAAAAAAAAATAGTATGGCACAGTGGAATTATGTGAAGACAAATAGGGAATTTAAAGAGTGGGTTGTAAACGTAGGAAAAGCCAACAGAGTAACATTGCAGTAGCCACAAGGGACAAGCTTTAGAGTGCTTTGTACATGGCAGCATAACAAGTGATAGGGTGCTATGGATTATTGAGAGCAGGAGAAACACCTATTGACTAGATATCTGAATACAATATGCAAAACAAAAGCTACTCAGGCTTTAAGAATGAACACACCACAATCAGGGACAAATGGTAATACTGGATACTTTCCGTGCCTGTGGAATGAAGAGAAATGATGATGACACTGCTCCTATTGAATCATCTTCATTTTCTTTAATTCTATTGTGAGGACTTTGGTAAAAGCCAAGAACATTCATGGGTTGTTGTGATGGCTGGAAGCAACATACACCAAAGTTATGAAAGACATGGATGTGAGCCAAAAAGAAGAAAATTGCTGTCTTGAAAACTGGCTTTTTTCATATATATTTTTTCAGATATAAAGAAGGAAACTTTAAAATAGTGGTATGGTTAGGAAATTTGCTACAATCGAAGTAACTCTTTATGCTACTGCTGTTCACGTGTAATTGACATATCAGGTGTCACTAGATTGTTATCTTTCTGTCTCTCGCTTTTGTAAGTAATCCCTTTAGCTAAAGCTGGAGAAACATTGCTTAAAGAAAACAAACCCCAGCATGTTCATTCTTCAAAGCCAATAATATTCTGTATTTTATGGGTAGTTTTAAAGAAATAGTGGATTGTACCAGTCTCTTCTACTGGCTTTCCAGCCATATAAATTGCCACAGAATTGTAGAATCATTTGGAAGAGAGATCTTTCAGTTCTTTGAGTCCAGCCACTAACCCAACACTGCCAGGTCACCACTAAACCATGTCCCTCAGCACCACATCTCCACAGATTTGAAACCCCTCCAGGGATGGGGACTCCACCACTACTCTGGGCACCCTGAGCCAGGCCCTGACAACCCTTGCAGGTAAGAATTTTTTTCTCATGGCCAACCTAAACCTCCCCTTGCATAACTTGAGGCCATTTCTTCTTCTCCTGTCACTTGTTCCTTGGGATAAGAGAAAGACCCCACCTGACTCCAACCTCCTTTGTTGTAGGGAGTTGTAGAGATCAAGAAGGTCTCCTGGGAGCCGCATTTTCTCCAGGCTGAATAGCCCCAGTTCCCTCAGCTGCTCCTCACGAGACTTGAGCTCTAGACCCTTCCCCAGCTTCATTGACCTCCTTTAGACACACTCCAGTAACTCAATGTTCTTTTTAGAGTGAGGGGCCCAAAACATACGTTTCTGTGGAGCATAAATCTCTAGATGTCACTGGGCTGTCTGACCAGTACTGGCACATTTGTAATTAGTGGGAACTCCTAAATCTATATACTGCTTATCTTAATGGAAAGTAGTGTTGTAGATTGTATACAGTGCTCACTGCTAGAGTTCAAGGGTTCTGGAATTCAGTTTGATAAAAAGCTGAAGTTATTTAATGCTGGAGAGTGTGAATCGGCTTCTCTGAAACCTGGTTATTTGTTGGGTACCATAAAATGACCTTCAGAATTTTCACATGGCTGTACAGAATTTTCTGAAAGAAAGCCAGATTCTGCCCTTTGATTTTGTTTTATTTATTGATGTTTTTGATGTCTTGTGATCCATTTGAGGTTAAGTAGCAAGAGTCTCCAGGTGCAATGCAGTAATAGTTTCATATTTTGCTTGAACCAAGTATTCCCTCTCGAAAACTTTATTTGAGTGGTGTTTTCATACTTGTGAAGGAAGAGGTGCGATTAGTGTAACCACCTGCATAACATGCACCCTATCTTTTAATACAGTCAGTCCTATTTAAATTAATCCTTGCCTCTGAGGCAGTGAAGTTCTGAATTTAAAATAAGCAGTGATGGAAAATCCATCTCAGGTCCTTGTAAATTGTTCCACATAAATATTTTCCCTATTTAAAAATATTTTAAAAGCTGTTTATTTCTATTAAGACCTTGTTTATTTCAGCTTTCAGTACATGGATTTTAGTGTGTCTTGGTCTGGATTGAGGAGTCTGTTACAATAACTTTTGAATATTTATTTTTATGGTCTGTAAAGTTCTTTTAATTAAAAATCTATAAATATGTGATGCCAACAGTAATTTTGTAACTCCTGTGTAGTACTTTGACTCAAGGGCCTACTTTTTCTGTTGTTGTGTAAGAGGTTAATGTTGAGTTGACAGCATTACTTTGAGATAGTTTCATCTTCAAATTTTAAGCAAAAACACAAGTTTATTTTACCTGCTTTTCTGGAACGTCTTCAATACTCCACGTTAAAGAAAATTAGAAAAAATCGAAATTAGTCCAAGCTTATAATAGATTAAAGAGAAGATGACAGGTGTTAGGAGGTCTGATCTCTCTTTATATTACATTTTTTCCCAAAGTACTGTGTAGGTCCTGGGAGAAACAGCTTTTTTTTTTTTTTTTTCCTTTAAGTTATTTTCATTAAGCATGTCATCATCACTATTATGGCTTTTTCATCAGAAATTGTGTGTGTTCTCTGTCTGCGTTACTTCTTTTTGAATAAAGGACTAGTCCGAATAGGAAACACATACCTTTATTATCTTTAATTAAATTGATTCATTTGAGCATGTGTGATTCTTATGCCATTGGATTTTAGTATTTCCGAACTAATGAAACTACAGGAAATCCTGTGAAGATGCAGCTGGAGAAGAGAAAAGTTTTTGCATATCACCATGGATGGCTATCTTTGCATTGTGCTTTATTTAAAACATTCATCAGCAGAAGGGTAACATCAGGAAAAGTTTCACTGATAAGTGATCAAGCAGAATTCAGTAATTTAGTTCTAATTCTTAAAATTTTTTTACAGATTTTTACTTTATTAGTGGAACAGTGGTAAATAACTATGGGATAGAGATACAGTTTAGTTGAGGTCTGGTCAGTGATCTAAGTGATCTTAAAGGTCTTTCCCAGTCTAAAAAATTCTGTGATTCTATGAATGGTACATGTGGTTTCCATCAGAATATGAGGCCTATTCTGACTGTGTTGACTAGGGATAGAGCAACTTTCTTTAACATATTTTAAGAAAGAGCATATTTAATGGACACAAGGTTAGATGACAGATTTCTCTATGAATTTTAGGAATTTCTCAGCGGCAATTGATGAACAGATTGACAAATGCAGATGCTAACAACAGGACAGTGTGTGCACCTAGAGGTTTGTGGGAATGTTCAGAAAGGTTAATGATGAACCTTAATATTAATTGCCAAGGCAAATGTCAACTGTGCTCCTACAGGGGTTTGTTTAAAACCAGTCCTGATTGATGTGTTAATTATGGAGTTGGTTAGAAAATGGAGAAGCTTCTTCTCCATAGCGTAGAAGCTTGTGGGCTTAACAAGGGCAAGGGGAGACTGTTGTCATCCAGTATGCCAGTGAAATTGTACAAGCTTTGGGCTGGTTGTATCTGTTGTTCAGATAACTGAAAAGATTCTGTTCAGTGCATGAAAATAGTGTTCCATCTGTAGGAACAAAAGTGAAAAACTCTTAATCAAAATGAGGGTTAGATAATTTAAAACTTAATGAAGGAGAAAGATGCATAGAGATGATACTTGCAGTATTGCTATTGTAGTGAAACTAGCAAGGAAATAGTCTCATTAAAAAGCCAGCCAAACCAAAAGATTACAAAAACCCCTAAAGCTTTGACTCTCTGTAGGACAAAATATAGAATGTTTCATCTCAAGGTAGCAAGGGTTGATCTTGTGAAATAAAGAGTTCTCTTTCAGAGAAAAAAAGCTGCAGGGAAATACAGAGCTAAGGTTAATTGCAGTTTCCAAACATGAGGAATTGTAAATAGGATGCTTTCAGTGAAAGGATGACCCATACTTGCAGAAGCAGAAGGTTGCAAAGTCATGGTTAGAGCCAAGTTCAAGAACTTTTTTTGAAGAACCATTGGAATTCGGGATACAAAGTCGGTGTTGCAGGGGGAGCAAATGTGCATTAGTTTAAACTAAAGATCACAGAATCACAGAATATCTTTGGTTGGAAGAGACCTTCAAGATCATCTACTCCAACCTTTGACCCAACACTGCAAGCTCACCACTAAACCATGTCCCTGAGCACCAGGTCCAAGTGCCATTTAAATGCCTTCAGGGATGGCGACTCCACCACTGCCCTGTGCAGACCATTCCAATGTTTAATAACCCTTTCTGTGAAGAAATGTGTCCTAATATCCAGCCTAAACCTCTGTCACAGCTTGCAGCCATTCCCTCTGGTCCTGCCAGAGGAGAAAAGGCTGTCCCCCTCCTCGCTCCAACCACCTTTCAGATAGTTGTAGAGAACAAGAAGGTTTCCCCTCAGCCTTCTCTTCTCCAGAGTAAACAACCCCAGCTCCCTCAGCCGCTCCTCACAGGACTTGTGCTCTGGGCCCTTCACCAGCCTTGTTGCCCTTTTCTGGACACACTCCAGCACTTCTATGTCCTTCTTATAGTGAGGGGCCCAGAACTGAATGCAATATTCAAGGTGTGGCCTCACCAGTGCCAAGTACAGGGGGACGATCACCTCCCGATTCCTGTTTGCCACAGTGTTTCTAATACAAGCCAGGATGCTACTGGCCTGCTTGGCCACCTGCATCATAAAGATGCTTAATACCTCTCTGCTCTTTTAAGCTAGTATTACTAATGCCAGTGTAATACAATGAGTATAAATAACAAGAAGTTAAATAGATTTAGTGAATAGAAGTTTGGTTTGTTTTGTTGGTTTTTTTTCCTGCAAGATGTGAGATTAATGTATTCTTCAGATGGAACAGCACTTACAAACTTTTTTTAAAAGTTATGGGTTTATTCCTAAAAAAGTGGGTCATTTATGTAAATTGATCCTAATTACAGTAAATCTAAATGTTTTATACAGGTATTACTTTGCTATATGTAGAAGTCTGTAGTCATTTGTAGGGAAATATGATGGAGAGAGAATACAGAGCATAAGATCTACTCTAAGGACATGATTTAAAATCATCTGGTTTTTCCTGGGCTTGCAGTGTGACCCTACATGAACTAGCATCCCAGCAGCAATGAGCTCAGAGGCTTTGATCACATCCAGAACTCTCTGAGGAGACTTTTATTAGGAGGCACTGAAGAGCTGTGTGAATACAGAGCAATTTGTGGAAAAATCTTTGGTTGTACAGAAGTAACTTAGCAATGCTTTGCTTGGTCTCCCTTTTTGTGTAGGTTCCTTAATTTTCACTAAGAATTTTAAGAAACTCCCTTACCTTGACAGTAAAAGTTATTTAGTGAACAAAAGCAGGTTCTTATGAATAATGCAAGATAAATTATTTTAATATAGGAATTTTATGCATGGCTGTTTAAAACAGCTGTAAAGCATTTTCATTGCTTACTCATCTTGGAGTAAATTACCTTTCACATCAAGCAGTTCCAGTCCTAATGTTTGCTAGAGCAAACAAATGTGAATCACCCACTATTTTTCATCCTTCCTACTGATAGCCTTTCCCAAATCACCAGGTTACTCACGGAGTACCAACTATTAGATTTTTTTTTAGGTGTTTTAAGAACTTGGTATTGTACCTAACCTCTTAAATTCAGGATCTTCTGCATAGTAAACTCCACCTGAGAGTTGAATTCATAGTCCAGCTTCTTATCCCAGTGTCCACAGACTGTCCTTAGATTCATATTATAGTTTGTCTAAACTTCCTTCTGAAATTCCCCTCTGAAGGACTGGATGCAGTTCAAAGGTGTACTGAACCAAATGGGATTTGCGTTTGTACAGCCACTGCCACTTCTTGGTACCATGTTCCTCAGGAGCAACTCTGACAATACTGATATGAGAGTCCAAACAGATAGTCACTCTATAGCTATAGATGTGTAAGTCTTTAAAACAGATTTATTTTTTGAAAGCATATAGTAGATAACAAGAATCTGACCAGAGCACACAGCTTTACATGGCATTTTGAAGCATATTATCACTACTTTGATTTAAAGCAGAAGCAGCAGCAGGTTGTATGGGTGGGTGTAGGTGGAACCTCTCTGTCACTCCAACCCTTAAGGTGCAGTTTGCACCTTCCCTGTGAGTTCTTTGTGACCTTTTTGATTTCTGAAGGCAGTTTGCCCTTGTGGCTCAGTCAGGTCTCAGTGTAGGCAGTTGCCTCCAAGACTGAGCTGGTTAACATGACTAAAAAGTGTGAATGACTCAAACATTGCCTTTTTATAGCTTTCCTGTTCCTTCCTCAGGGCACTCCATGGTCACTGTCCCACTGGCTTTGTTACCAAGGTTAATCCTCCACTTGTCAAAGCCTTACTTTCCTCCTTACTTAATGGTTTATTGGCTAGAAGTCTTTAGTCTGCATAATGGACTGCTTCCATATAAGAACTTTGTTTTGTTGAGGCCAGACCAAAATCTCAACCCACCATGGAGGCGGAGGATTAGCAGAATGGGAGAGGGCTGCGAATCGCAGAGGAAGTTCAGTGCATAGAAAAACTCAAAAATGTTCTGCGTGGTTAAGCTTGGGAGTGGGGCCTAAAGGTTTATTTTGGCTTGGTTTTTTCCTGCCTTAGTTTTAGGAAGGATGAGAGAAGAGTCATATTTATGAAACAAAATAAACAAGCATATCAAAACCTTGGTGCTCAAACATGTGGAGACAGAAATTTCTCCAAAACATCCTGTTCTATTTTATTTATTTTTATTTCCTTTTCTTCTTTTTTCCATTTTTTAAGTAACATGATAGGAACAGCCCCTGCCAGCTCTGTTTCAACCCAGTCTGCTGGAGGCTGTACTGGGCTTTCATTATCTAATGATAGGTGCTTTTATGTGTAGAAAGGGATGTTCTCTATTCCTTTTACCATTGTTCTTTTATTTCTCATTGTTAGTCTCTGTCCTCTCAGCATTTCCCCTTTATTTCCGTTCTTTGCAATTGTTCTGCACTTGTTCTCTGTGTCATTCTGTCTCTACTTGTATTCTTATGTTAGTAGAGACAGAAAATGGGCAAATGGATTGAGAGTAGTGTTGGAAACCAGAGGCTCCTTTGAGTATCAGAGCTCTTGCAACGCTGCTCAGATCAGATCGCAAGGTACGTCTGCATTGCTCAATACTGCAGATAATCCTAAGAGAAGAATGTCAGCTCTACATACCACCAGGTATCACTGCAGTCCTCTGCCAGCCACATCAGTCAAGTGGTGGGGTTTCTGGGGCTGTGTGCCTTGCGTAGTATTTCTAATGTCTGAGCTAGTTTGTCCTGTGCTCCAGCCTACCCAGTACCCAAATGAGGTAATTCAGAGCCAGCCTGTGCATCTCTAGGGTCACACAGATACACTCTGTAGGCATACTTAAAGATATAATCATTCAAGTATTTAGATTTCTAGCTCCCAGTGAAGCACATAAATGGATCTGTGAAGTCACTCAGATTTTTTCTGTGTCTGTCTCAAGAGATTGTGTATCCTGCCGTAAGGAATTCCGTATTCTTCACATGAGTCTGTCTCTGTGTGGAGAGGTGTTTGTTTTGACATGGTTCTCAATCTAAGGATGCAAATCAAGAAAGCGCAGGCTGTCTGTCATTCAGTTTCTCAGGCATCTTAAGCCAGTTTGTGTCCATGGTGCTGCTGAAGAGAAAGTCCTGTCCCTGCCTTCCCCTCTGCTGCCCAAGTCAGAGCTTTGCTTGTTAATGGTACTGTCATGCTGCAAAGTCATTCAGGGAACTGAAAACTTGTTTTTCTTCTGTAAGATTGGTTAGTGTTCAACCAGGTCATGTTCTTGATGGAATTCATAGCACTGTTACAACATGCAAAGGATAGAAACATGCAGGAAGAGCTGAACTGGCCTCTGCTGTGGAAGATCAGGGCTGTTCAAAGTGGCTGTGGACATTAGACCATTAGTCTGGGCATGGGCACTCTAGGCCATGATGGTAGTTGATGTGAGAGAATCATTTGTAAAGCCTACTTTTTTTTAATAGTATATACAAATCCTGGGAAGTATTAGGGTTAATATAAATTAAATACTTGGAAATGAGGGCTAAATTATTAATACTTTCCCTTTTGCCTTCTCTCAAATGACTTTCTACCTTGCTGGACATGTTTCTTTCTCCACCAGTAGAGATAACTTTTTGCCTTCCAGTAGCAAATAACACTGTTGGAAGTACAGACTTGTGCAGACAGTGTTGCCAGCCTGGTATTGGCCACCAGTTTAATCCTAACATTTGCCATGAATCAGGTAGAATAGGTTCCTGGTTTATTCGGTACGAAATGTTTAGCATCTGTCCTTCATATCTGCAGTGTTGTGCATTGCAGATGTGAACTGAACTAAGAACCAGAGGCCTGTTCTAGGCTGGCAATATTTATATTAAAAAAAATAATAATTTACCAGTTTGCTTCAGCAAATGTTGCTTTCATTCATGCAGAGTTAAAATGTTTTTGCTGTTACATTTAAGCTGCAACATAGAAGCGAGATGTACTGTCACTAGTGAGCAGCTTTTGACTATTGGAATGCACATCTGTGTAAGTTGCAAAGAAAGTGTATCTATTGTAGAGGAGAACAATGCATTGTACTGTGATAGACAAAGAAGTAATTTCACATGCTAAATATTTGGGTTTTGTAAAAGATTCCAAAAAGTAAAATTCTGCTGTGTGAATTGGTGCTAAGGGTGGTTGTAGGGGTAGAGTTTTGGTGACTGTTATGTCAGTGAAGAATTCCACTGATGTAGAGTATGTCTCTAATAGAGGAATCTGTTTTAATCATGTGTTGTGCTTATTTTCCTTACAGAGAGGCTTTGAAGAAAGACTGCCTAAACAAATGTTCACATGGAATGATAGTTACCAAACTGGGTAGAGGCATTTCTGTATTGCTGTATTTGGGAGAAAATAAAAGCTTAAAAGACAAGACAGATGTATTTTGGCACATGCTCAAGGAAGAAAAAGGACAGTTAGGCAATAGAATTTCTTAAATATATTCTTTAAAAATGTGGAGCTAGTTTCAGTATAAGGACTGCAATAACCTATATCCTTTAGCAGTATTATTTCAGTGCTATTAACATACTTTCCTTATTTAATAATATAAAATTTCAAATTCAGACAATCCCACTCTGCCAGTTGATAAGTGAACCAAAGAGATTAAGTTTCACTGGAAATTTCTGCTAACAATATTTTCTTAACTCTTCAATCATTAAAACACCATGTGAATTTTAATTCAGTGCTATTTACCCCAAAGAATAATCAGCACATGTTTCTACTTATGGTTAATACTGTGTGGTTTTTTTATCTATACTAATACACTTTTATCTTTACTAATACACTTTTATCTTTATATGAAAAATGTTGTGGGATGCTATTATCTTATGGTCACCAAAATCACAGAATAAAATCATAGAATACCAGGTTGGAAGGGACCTCAGTCATCTGGTCCAACCTTTCTTGGCAGAAGCACTATCTAGACAAACTGGCCCAGCACTCTGTCCAGCAGAATCTTAACAGCATCCAATGTTGGGGGCTCCACCACTTCCCTGGGGAGATTATTCCAGTGCCTGATTGTTCATGTGAAAAATTTCCCTCTTGTGTCCCATCAAAATCTCCCTAGGAGCAACTTGTACCCATCATGCCTCATCTGTTTCATGTGACTCCTTTTTAAAAGGGAATCTCCATTTTCTTTGTAACCACCATTTAAATACTGGACTATGGTGATAAGGTCTCCCCTGAGTCTTCTTTTCTTAAGGTTGAATAAATGAGTTCTCTCAGACTTTCCTCATATGGCAGCTTCCCAGTCCTTGGATCAACTTTGTGGCCCTTCTGTGGACCCTCTCTAGCTTTTCCACATCTTTTTTTTGTATAGGAGGGATGAAAACCGAACATGGTATCCTAGGTGTGGCCTGGCAAGCACTGAATAGAATGGGATAATGACTTCTTTATCTCTGCTGGTGATGCCTTTGTCCAGCATCCCATTTGCTTTCTTTGCCACAGCAGCACACTGGTCGCCTACAGCGAGCCACTTGTCCACTAGGAAACCTAGGTCCCTTTCCCCAGAGCTTTTTCCCAGCCAGGTAGACCCCAGCTTGGGCTGCTGTCCTGGCTTTGGTTGGGGTTAATTATCACCAGCAGCTGCTGGCCCAGGCAGTTGGGAGGAGCTGCAGCTGTGAGGGGCCACAGCCGGATAAACAACTGAACCAGGCAATGGGATATTTGTTACCATACTGAGTCATTCCTTTATATAAGGGGAGGGCTGGTATAGGAGCACCTGTTTTCAAGTTGCTTCAGTGCATCTGGAGCAGGAAAAGTTGGCAGCTTGGACACAGGTAGAGCCTATCACTTGCTTTATATATCATCTCATTATTACTCTTGTTAGTACTGTTGTTTTCTCCTGTCTTTGTGTTGTTTCATTAAACTGTCCTTATCTCAACCCCAGGGGTCTCACCTTTTTTTTTCTTCCTCCTGATTTTCCTTCCCCTTCCATGGGAGGGGGGGGTGAAAGAAGGGCAGGGGGAAACAGTGGGTGAGCAGCTCAGTGGTGTTTGGCTGCCTGTAAAGGCTAAACCACAACAGCTGTGCTCCTGGATTGTCTTTTCCCAGGTGCAGGAAATTACATTTCATAAGATTCTTGGTAGCCCCCTCTTTCAGCCTCTCCTGGTCTTTCTGCAGGATGGTTTTCCCTTCCAAAGTTATCTTCCTCACAGCTACTGTAGAACCCCAAGCCAGATATAAGCTATGAAGCTGAAGCAATTTATATCTTCAGTGAAGTACTTAAAGCTCACTGTTTGGAGAACATTTGGGCTAATAGGCATATGGTGTAGTCAGTGTCCCTACCCTTACCCAACTGAGCAGTTCCTGTTTGTCTCTTCGGTCCATGAAAATCATATGGTAAGGAAGAAATAGTCCATCTATTTGTATAATGTACACTTGGGCAGGTAACTTTTTTTTTTTTTCAGTCTTTTGTCATTTAAAATTGCTGTTGTGACAGCAGCTGGAGAAATGTTGAGGAAAATGCACTGATTTGACTTTTTAATTTTACTTAGTTGCTTTTGTGGGTCAATTTTACTGCAAATGAAAAACTTTCTTAAAGGTTTTTAATAAGGCTTTTTCTTGCATGTATCCTTTTTATAGTTGAAAGCATTGCTCACCCTTTCATACTGAGTTTTGAAGGATAGTTTTTTCTGCTTCTTGTAAAGGTTGAAACTAAGGCAGTATTCTGATTGAAACAACTGATCATCTGGGTTACCTTTTCTGTCACCTTTGCAATTGCAGTGCACTGAAATTAGTTTGCTTTTGTAGGCTTTGGACTATGCTACAGCTTTGAATATAGTTTTGTATAATGAGACCTGTATGTTTGAGTACCCCAGTGAATAGTTAGTGAGGAAAAGGGTGCTTATTAAAAAGAAAGAATGTGTATTTGACACATATAAAGTATCAGAACTCAAATTATTGACTAGAATAATTGCTTACCTCAAAATTTTGAATATGGAGGCTGAGTAGCAACCATCTTTATAGAAAATAGACACAGGTTCTGAAAGACAATTAAATGTTGTCTGTTGGAAGAGTGAGAATAGCTCACACATTAACCATGTTTACAGTACCTAGAAACTGTCTCATTTTTCTTTAATCAGATGTATGGGTGTTTGCAGCATTGTAAAACACAAAGCCTAATGATTTTTTTTTTTAATTTTATTTTGTTTTGCACGGGAGTGCAAACTGAACAATAACAATTTTAGCCCACAGTATACGTTATCAGATAATTCTGCTCCCAAATGTTTGCTAATGGAAGGAGGCCTGAGGGCTGAGTTTATATTTTTTCTAAATGCATTGATTAAGGAGTTCTAAGATGTCTCTCTTTTAGCAAATATCTCAAGTTGTCTGCTAGTAACACAGTGAAGATCTTTTGCAGACAGCAAATGAATTTTGTATAGCCATACTAAAAAGTTAATTTTGAGGAATAGTGATTTGTTAACACATTCTCCTGAATAAGGTGGTAGAACTTATTTTGTAGACACTAAATTATATTTCTGAGTATGTACCTTATTGAATTAAGCATTATGAAGTGGATTGTTATTCAAGGAGCAACAGCTGAAGTGCTTTTGACATTGGTCACTGAATTGTTGAGGTTTGTGGGTTTTGGTTTGGTTTTTTTTTTCCTGTTTGTTTGGGGTT
The DNA here is from genome assembly GCA_024611175.1 of Megaceryle torquata. Classification (NCBI taxonomy): domain Eukaryota; kingdom Metazoa; phylum Chordata; class Aves; order Coraciiformes; family Cerylidae; genus Megaceryle; species Megaceryle torquata. The sequence continues at coordinate 78,936 of JANIJG010002010.1, read as the reverse complement.
TTGTTGTTGGTTTGTTTGTTTGTTTTTTCTTGTTTGGTTGTGGGGGTTTTTTTGGGGTTTTGGGTTTTTTTTTTTGTATTACTGAAATTAGCTTGTAGAGTTAAACTTATTTTTCTGGACATTTTTAAAGGGATATTATATATGGAGGGCTTGATTTGGATCTCAGTTATGCAATGCTGATATTATGATGATATTGATTTGTCTGTCCCTGATAGAGTTCTCATGATGTTCTAGGCCTCTGGGGGAAATATTTAAAGCAGAATTATTTGAAATTAACTTTTTCCCATTTTTTCACTGTCTTTTTTCCTAATTGACAAGTTGATTTATATGTGGCATTGCTTGTCACCAAATACTTACATCACTTTCCAGCTCAATGAGTTGCATTGATACCTAACAGATGGATTTTTCTGTATCTGGAATTTCTAAAATGAAGTCAACTGTCTTGAAAATTTCTTGAAAACCTGAAATGGTGAATAGAGTGACATTAAATTGCTTTTGATGGTCCGGAGAATTTTTTTTTTTTTTTAATAAAATGAGTATTACCTTTTTTGATACTAAATTAAGAAATTGAGAATACCCTAGGGAAGTTTTAATCAAAAAGCTGAGCAGGCTCATTGAATTTGCTGTATTTCATGTGTTGGTGGGTTGTTTCTGTCTGGCTGCAGAGTACCCACCAAGCTGTTCTCTCCATCCCCAACAAACAGGAGGAGAAAACTGGATGAAAACTTGATAGGTGGAGATAAAGACAGGGCAGTCATTTAACTGTAGTTGTCATGGGCAAAACAAACTTGACTAGGGAGAATTACTTTAATTTATTGCTAATGAAATTAGAGTTGGATTGTGAGGGAGGGAAAAAAAAAAAAAAAAAACCACCAAAATCTATTACTCCTTCCCCTCACTACTTTTTTTCCCCCTCCATTCTCAGTTTCACTTTTACACTCTTGACTCTTCTACTTCCTCGCTGCTTCTGCCTCAGGCAACATGGGGGGATGAGGGATGATGGGGGTTGCAGTCAGTTCATAACACTGTCTCTGCTGCCGATTCCTCGCACTTTTCCCCTACTCCAGTGTGGGTCCTCTCCATGGGCTTCAGTCCTTCTGGATAAACTTGCTCCTGTGTGTACTTACTATGGGATGTAGCTCCTTCAGAGCATACCTGTGCTGTGGTGTTGGGTCCTCTGTGGCCTGCAGTAGTATCTTCTCCTTTGTGGGATGCAGTGAAATACTTACCTCACCATGGTCTTCTCATTGGGCTGCTCCTCCCCCTTCTTCCTGACCTTGGGGATTGTGAGATTGTTTCTCACCCTTTCTTTACCTCACTTCTCACACTGCCAGACAGTGTTGTGTCCTTTCTTAAATGTGTTTCCCATAGATGTCACCAGCATTGCTGATGGGCTTAGCTGTGTCCTGTAGTGGGTGCATGCTGTGTCCAGCATGGGGCAGCCCTTGGCGTCTTCTCTCAGTGCCCACCTTGCAGCTCCTCCACTACCAAGACTTTACCACATATACACAACACAATATGTATGCAGCATGATAGAGTAGCTATGCTTAATGGGTAAGGAGAGGAAAAAGAAGTCCTGAATGTAACTGTTTAAGCACTTGGATGTGACAGTGATGGACCTGGGAGTTTGCAGTAGAGGAACACTAGAAAGATTATGGAGAAGTGTTTTATATGGGAGTGGGAACAGCATATATGCTATTCTGTAAATACATTATATGCAGTGTTTGCATGTTGCACTAATATTTTTCATGAACTTTGTGTAATTTTGCCTGTTCTAGGGAGTATGACTTCTGCAACATCACCTATCATTTTGAAATGGGACCCCAAAAGTTTGGAAATCAGGACTCTCACAGTAGAGAGGCTATTGGAGCCACTCGTTACCCAGGCAAGTATCTTCAATTTGTTTTGCTTCTTCCCTTAGCCTGATGCTATATTTACTCATTTCATGTAATTATCTTAATAGCCTTTGATAATAAATACTTGAGCAGCTTTTGTTCATGATCTCTGGTGGAAAGCTCTGTTCAAACAAGTTTAGAAGTACTTCTCTAAATAATTTATACTTTCAAATTATGAGCAGGAATGCAGAGACAAACAACTATTTACTTATGTTTGTCTTTTAAAAGCAGTTTATAAATTTATGAAACAGCCAATATAAGGCTGAGCACACACTCTTGGTTTGGAAGAGAGGTACACTTTAAAAAACAAACAAAACCAACCAAACTGAATTAAAGAAAGTATTCAACCCTGTTTCATTTCCTAATGTGCTCTCTTAGGAGTGCATGCTCAGCCAGTTATCATTCACTTGAGTAAAATTTTTTTAATAGAAGCTAAACCATTTGTTCAATGGTCTAGAAAGAGCAAGATGCAAGTGATGCAATGTAACAGGTATAATGTGTATATCAGTGTTATCCAGGTTTTAACCAGATAGACCCGTTTCTGTATTGTCCGAGGAAATCTTTGTATATCCATGCATGTCACGTTTCCTGTGTCTGTTCAAATTTGCATGTGCTGTGAGTGCAGGGACTGGGGCAGGAGCTGTGAGGTCCAGAAAACTATGGCAGTAGACATCCAACTTCTGTCATCATCAGTGCTGTTGCTGAGTCTAACACACGGTGCCTTTCTGTCCCTGAGTTGCCATTTATAATGGAACGCTGGTCACAAAATTTTATCCTAGTGAGCTTCAAGATTGGTAGTTCCATTATTTAAAATGTTTTCTTCTAAGAATTCTCAATATATCAAAAATTAATGCCAGCTAACCCCAATTGTCCACACAGCTGTTACTAATAAATTATTGCAGACATTGTGGATCTTGAGATTGGTTTGCTGGATAGAAATGTAGGCCTTCGTTTGAGCATGAGACCAAATGATGGTTTTGTTTTAAGAGATAAAATATAAATCAGTACTACTTTAATTACCTCAAAATGATGTCTCTGTATGGTTCCTATGGGCCTTACAGAGAGTCACTTTCCAAAGAAATTACACCTATTCTTCCTTCTTTGTTGCTGGAAAAAATGATGCTATCTTTCTACAAACTATTCTGGATATGAAAGTCTCTAACAATGTACACAACTTTATAGACTCAAAGGCAATGTGATATACATTTCATTTCATATCACTGTTGATAACGTTAATTAACTTCTGGTAATTAACTTCTGTTATAAACCATGATAATTTTGTTGCTGATATGGAAGACAGGACTAAAATCTTGGATTCGTTGTGAATCCAACTGAAAATTAAGTTACAAGCTCTCTGTTAATCTGATCTTGCTCTTGACATAGGAAGTGATGCTGATGTGAACAATGATCTGTTGTGAAAAGAGCAAATCACTGAGTCCTCTGAGAGTGAATTTCCTGGTTTTCTTTCACTTTGTTTTATTTTCCAACACCTTGCCCAGAAGGGAGAATATATCAGCCAAGAAGTTGAAGTACCGCTGTAGTTCTGTAGTTTCTCAAGTTGCTTGAGTCAACTTTTGGTTTAGATACATTTATGTTTGATACCATCCCCCAACAAATTTAAATAAAGGAATTACAGGTTGAACTACAGGGAATAGATTTCTTCAGTGAATTGAAACTAAGGTGGCCAAGACCTTTGTGTTTTGATGAGAGATGAACTATTTTTATTTTAGCAGTATGTCAAGAAGACTAGAGAAAATAGTGCAGTCCAGAGTGGGTAGAGAAATGTTGGGCTATTGTTTTATTTAACATTTATGAATATTTCAATCCTTCCTTCTCGATTTCTTCAATTTCTAGAAAGTATTGACATAAAAAACCCCTCTTTTTTAATGTGTAAGTTAATCTCTCATACTAGAGAAGTTACTAGATTTATTTTCCTCAACTTTGAAACCAATAAAGTATGTTTGACTAAGGCATGTTGTTGTGAGCCACACAAACATCATCACGAAAGCTTCAAGTGTGCTTCCTTCAGATTATGTTTATCTGTTGCATTTTTAGTTTAAGTTATTCAGCTGCTTTTTCTGTTTTTCTCAGATAAGTTAACAGTCATCCCAGTTTAAAAGCTTTTCTATTTTTCTGCTTAAAATTGTATATACAGCCTGGCCAAGTCAAGAATAGTATCTTATTTACCTGTTTGGGTTTAGATTGCAATCTGCCTATGCAGTGACAACCTCAACAAGATATGACGTGCACATTCCACATGCAAAGATTTGGATCTCCTTAAAGTTTCAAGGCACATTCCTTCCTCAAGAGAACATCTAATTTGAAAGTTTATCTTGACAGAGAAATAAATACATAAATATTTAATCTCTGTTCAGTTTGAAGTCCAGTGTAGATTGGTAAGAGCTGCTTAACAAAGAAATCATAGAGATGTGAAGTGCTTCTGCAAGTCATTAAAAATAGGTCACTGGATAGAAGAGAGATTTAATGACCAGAAACTGCAACAGAACTGCACTGCACAAGTTCCTGAGCAGCCTTTGAAGGCAGCCTTAATTTGACTAGGAGTTAGGGGTAGATCGTAGCTCAGAGAGATGGTAGGAGCCATAATCCTGGAAACCGGTCAGGTCGGACAGGGATCCAAGCAACCTGCTTTAGTTACAGATGTCCCTGCTCAGTGCAGGGGGGGGTTGGACTAGATGACCTTTAAGGGTCCCTTCCAACCCAAAACATTCTGTGATTCAGTGACATCCTGAGGTCTTGTACAGCCAAAATTTGTCAGATTTTGGTGATTTCTAGCATCACCAAAACAAATCCATAGTTTATTTTGATGTTCACCCTGGAATATTTAGCATATCCTCTTGTTCTCCAAGCTGTGTGTGGTTTTGGAGGATGCCTGAAAAAACAGGAATGGTTGTACACAAGTCTTTTGGGTCTAAAATTGCTAATCAAGCCTTTTGTATCTCTGTTTGTGAGAGTGGAGAGGATTTGGGCTCTGAACTCAGTGCACGTATAGGAACGTGAGGAACAGATTTTCAATTGGTGGCACATCCACTGATTTCTAGTAAAACTTTAGGAATTAATACAAAAATGTGATTTAGATTTGAAAAATAACATTCAGTGAGTCAGAAGAACAGTCCATTAAAATCGAATTTTTAGACAATCCCTTCAGTGTTCCAGATAAGAAAATATGGATAACCTATGAATTGATGTAGAAAAAAAAATATAGGACGGGAAGGTTGTCTGAGCTGCAGGCAAGGAAAAAAAAAAAAAAATTAAAAAAAATTCCATTAACTGATCATGAGAACACATTAGAAGTGACAGAATTACATTTATTCTAGGAAGCCCTGAACTATCAAACTAATTAAAGCTTTCTCTGTCTGTCAGAGGATGTCAGAGATGTAAGAGTATTGGAGCTTGCTGGAGTACCTGTTTTCTCAGTGTTTGTTGTCATGTTTGAAGAGTAACAGATATGCCCTGCCATTTGTCTTTTATCACATTACAATTATCAAGATCTTGTGAGGAATGTGTGATTGAAAAAAACAAAACAAAACCAAAAAAACCAAAACAAACAATCTATCAGAATTTCTGTTCTTAACAATATTGAATTTAATAATTGTAATGTGTTTCTTTTCTCTGGCTTCAAAATCCCAATTAGCTAAAAGTATAAGGTGATTGTGTTTATTGCTAGTTTTGTTTTGTAGCAGTTTATAACAAAACATTTTTTTTCTACAAATCTTTTAATTTTTAATTCTATGAAGTTTCTGTAATGAAAGGTATAACTAAAATATAATCTCAGTGGTTATTGCCTCTTATTCTGACCTTTATGCGCAGTAACCAAAATGAATTACAGTTTTATTTGTTAGACTGTGAATGGTTTTCGAAAGAAAAAAGATCACATTTTTTGGAAGGGCTTAACTGCTATTGCACAAGGACATGGACCTGTTGGAGTGGGTACGGGGGAGGTGGGGGGTGTCACAAAAGTTATCCGATGGCTGGAACCCTGCTGCTGTGAGGCCAGGCTGAGAGAGTTGGGGTTGCTCAGTTTCATGGAGAGAATGCTCTGGGGAGACCTTCTTGAGGCTTTCCACTATCTGATGAGGACCTACAAGAAAGCTGGGGAGAGACTTTTTAAAAGGGCTTGTAGTGATAGAATGAGAGGTGATGGCTTCAAACTGGAGGAGGAGAAACTTAGATTAGAAATTAGGAAGAAATTCTTCTCTCTGAGGGTGGTGAGACACTGGCACAGGTTGCCCAAAGAAGCAGTGGATGTTCCATCCCTGGAAGTGTTTGAGGCCAGGTTGGATGGGGTTTTGAGCAACCTCATCTAGTGGGAGGTGTCCTGCCCATGGCAAGGGGTTGGAACTAGGTGATCTTCATGGTCCCTTCCAACCCAAACCATTCTATGATTCTGTGTATAGCTGAAAAATAGCACTTCTTGAGTTTGCCCATAATGACGCAGGGAATATTTTTTGTTTGTTTTTTTGTGGTGTTGGGTGATAACTAAATACAAATATATAAGTTGTATTCTTATTTATTTATATGTTAAGAAGGGTGGGGAACAAAACAAATAACAAGGAAAAGAAAATAAAAAACTGAAACAACTTTACAAATGTGTCTTGATTATCAGAACTGTGCAGCAGTTGTGCCTCTTAGGATCTTTAAATTCTTGGAATATTATGTATTACTACAGAGGTTTAACAATAACACAAATAATGGGGAGTGTTCATGACTGATTGTTTTCCTTCAGTAGGAGACATTTTTGTCCTCTTAGATTTGCTGTGAAGAGTCAATTCTGAATTGCAGTGCCTGGTCTGTTGTTTTTTAATAAATTTAAGCTTATAGTAGCTTAGACTGAAACAATAGCATGTTGTAAAGCAGATGAAAGTAATTGATTATTTTTCATTTTTTTGTATACAGTATCACTCCGTATATCAAGTACCTATATCTGTAAAATAAGTCATTAGATAAAATACCAAATAGTTTTAATTAGGGCTATTTATTTAGAAAAGCATAATAATTATGGCTGATGTTGCATGTCATGAATTTGTGCTTAATCTAATCCCTTGTGCAGGGTATTGAGAAAATGGACCAATTTCTATATTGTCATGAGAAATATAAATATTCCCAACCATTCCATTTAATCAGATGTTACTTATATTCCGTGAACCTTGTTTTTATTGCATTTGAACCCTAAAGTTGGTGTGCTAGTTAATTTCCACAAGAAATATATTATTGTTTACTATTGTCAGGGAGCTGCATCTGAACCATTATTTGATAGCTGGAATCAGTTGAAGTTATCTTCAAGACAGACCTAAGGGAAATAAGTTATGAAAGCTTTTTTTTTTGATCAGTTGATCGTAATTCAGTTGTACAGTTAAGGTCTATCCCCCCCCGCCCCGCACGCATACACACTTGAACAGAATTATTCTCCCAGTTGTGAAGTAAATTTTTGTTTAAGCTGTTTTTATCAGAACACTCCCAGATCTGTGGTGTTTCTGAGAGTGTGGGAGGTTCTCCACGGCTCATCAGTCTTATCTGATGTGGGCTAATTAAATGATGGCCATTCGTGTCAGGGAGTCAAAGCTGAATCCTATCAGAAAATGAATATGGAACTTTTATTTTCTAACTGAATCTGAATTATAAATGAAGTTATTCTGTTGAATAGAAGCAGAATCTCCCTTACTTTCTCCAAATTATGCTATATATCCCTTAAAATAACTTCTGAACTAAAAACTAACAGGTATGTATTTACCTCAGGATGTTATTTTTAGCCAACAGATTCTGCAAGAACTATCTGCTGCATTCTGGCCATCACTGTTTCTTCTTTACCATCAAATTCACTAACATCTGTACCTCTCTGCCAGCTCTAGTTGGGATTCTCTCAGTATGGAGATTTTTTCTGCTGGCTAAGAGAACCTTTAGCTAAATTCTGTCTTTGCTGTTTTTATTCTCCCTTGCTTGAAAACCATAGACTATTTTTACTACATAGTATCCTGTAAGGTCTGGACCTTGTCAGTCAATGCTTCACAGTGGTTTTACTTGCTGATAAAAGGTGTTTATATATGTATCTGTACTTCTGAGTTCATGCTTAAGCAGTTTAGCATTTGCTGGGGGGGTGAATGAAGAATCAGAGGGCTTTAGATCTCATCTGTTACTCCCATATTCTGTTTTCTTTGTGCTTAAACTCAGAGCGATGCAATAGGATGACTACTTTTCCTTCTCTTCTGAGACACAAGCCAATATGGAGAGCTATTGAGAAAAATTTGTTCTTACTGTATCATAGCTGGGAGTGCAGGTTATGCTGGGAGTATTTTAGGTGGGCAGTAAATGGTGACTGAAAAAGCTTATGGCTAAAATGAACCTATTCTACTATGTAATCCTTTGCATTAGATGCTAGATTTTTCCATCCATTGAGGAGCTCTTTGAGCTTGTTCATTGGGAAATTATTGATGGTTCAGGGTTACCAGAAAGTGGTTTTGATTTTTATGTAGTGTGGACAAAATAATTTTCATCACGGTTTCACTTGAGGAGAAGAAAAAGAGCATTTAGTTGTTTGTCTCTGGTCTAACAGGTAGTCTGACTTTATGAAGCAGGCTTGCTGTGTTTGACATGAATATGTTCAAGTGCAATGAGTAAGTTCTGAGAAGGAATTTGCTGGATATCCTTGTGACTACGTTGAATAAATAAACTGACTGATGCAGTTGTGTACATTGTGTTATGGTCTTATAAATCCTCTTTCCCACCTAGGGAGCTGATCTCACAAATTGAGATCCATCTGTATTCTTGAAGTTGGACTCTGCTTGGATTGAGGCTTCTGACATCTCATCAAAGCCAAACCAAGAGAAGAGAGACGGGTCTTAAATACATATCTAATGACAAGAAGACTTGGAAACATAGCTTTATGTAGCTGGTGTGCACATTAATATAACACCCCAAACCCTGTGGCTTGGCTAGCAGGGACATTAGCTTGGCTTTCTTAAGAACTCGAGTTTTAACCTGGGGAAAGAAAAGTGCTGAGAAGTTTCTTCCATCATGGCTGATAGCAGAGTATAATTGTAACAGGACTGAAAAGAAATATAATGCACAAAGAAAGGCAGATAGCCAGGTATCAAGCTAGAGTAACCATTGAGAAGTTTTGCTGGTATTTCCAGTTGTCTCCATTACAAGAGTGAGTGAATTGCAGTGGAGAGATCAGAGAAAGGTGGAGCTGGATAAATCTTTCCTAGAAGTGTAAGATATTCATCAGGGAAGAATTAGTGCAAGCAATTGCATAGGTGAAGGCTGGGAATGTCCCTGATACTGTCTTTGTCCTGTCTACTGAAATTGTCCAGCCATTTTCCTAACTGTTCCTTTTCTTGCTTGTGGTTATCTTGCACTTGGATGAGTTTTCAGGTAATGGTGTTGGTTCTTGCCTGGGATTTCCAAACTCTAAGCAAGGAGATCAAATGAATATGAATAATTATGGTAATATCTTTTTTACTTTTATCCTTGAGGGTGTATAGCTAGATGCAATGAATCGCAGAATCCCAGTGTGGTGGGGGTTGGAAGGGACCTCTGGGGATCATCTAGTCCAACTCCCCTGCTAAGCAGAGTTACCTAAGGCAGTTTGCGCAGGATTGTGTCCAGCTGTTTTTTAAAAGTCTCCAGATGAGACTGTACAGCTTCAGTAGGCAGCTTGTACCCTCACAGCTCTGGCACCTTCACAGAAAGTTTTTTCTCCCATTCAGGTGGAACCTCCTGGGTTCCTGTTTCTGTCTGTTACCTTTGTTCTGTTACTGGGCACCACTGATAAGAGTCTGGTCTCATCCTCTTAACCCACAGGGGCCCATTAGCTATTCATAAGCATTATAAGATCCCCTCTCAGTCTTCTCCAGGCTAAACAGCCCCAGGGTTCTCAGCCTGTAGAAACATAGAAATGTCTGGGTTGGAAGGGACCTCCAGAGGTCATCCAGTCCAACCCCCCTGCTGAGATCAGGG
>JANIJG010002010.1:35960-52173 GCA_024611175.1 Megaceryle torquata | reverse complement strand
AATATTTTACTATTTTTATAGTGTGTATATATATAGATAAGATTTTTATTTTATATGTACCTCAGTTGTATCTTACCTGCTTAGTAGTTAATATTATTTATAAACCAAAATAAACCAGAAAAGCCAAAACCTGCAAAACTTCGTGTGAATTTTGAATTCCCAAACAAGTCTTTGGGGAAGAATAAACATACCAATGTCTATTCCAGTATTGAGCAGCTTCTGGCTCTTCTGAAAAATCTGAGTGTATTAATGGAACCAGTTTCTGTCTATTTTATACTGGAGGATATCTCTGAATGTTAGCTTAAGCTGATTTAGTTACTTAAGAATGGAACCTTTCCTCATGAATTTCCACACTTTTTGTAGTCACAGTCATGAGTGAATGTTTTCCAAATTATTAAACCCAACAAGAACAACAAAGCTTGAACACACAGGAATGTTAGATAAGAGAGGTTGATACGCAGGAAATGTAAGTCTTCCTAATTATTTTTAAAGGGCACATTTATCTATTTATATTACTGAAAGGAAACCTCTTCTGCTACTCAATGTGTATAATCCCTTTCCTAATTTCATATAAATATTCCAAGAAAGACATTTGTTCGTTTTAAACTCATTCTTCTTAATTGCTGATGTTGGCAAGATACTTAAGACATTTGTCAAGCTTTGCAGATTTTCTTGTTAGCTAACAACTTAAAAGCTGAAGCAAAATTCTCCTACTCTTTCCTTCTAAATTGTTAACTTTAATAATTCTGTTAATATATTTCTGAACATAATCACTCTGTCCACCTCTGTGACTATCAGCTGTGAGATTGTTCTTCCAAGTTCCTCTTGGAAGTTGTGGATTAGGTCTTGATGATTCAGCATCAGTTAAATTTGTTTGTTTGTTTGGAGTTGTGTTTTTCTACTTTAGAATCTTACCAAACAGCTCAAACAAATCGCTTAGCAGGCTTGATGCAGTTTGCACTGAAATGCAGGTTGGTTGTTTTTTATGGTAAAGCACAGAGCTTTCAGGAATCTCCTAATTTCTGGAGTTTTAAAGTGCTAATAGTTTTACTTGGCTGAAATAAATGAGCTGAGCATTCCCATTCTTCTTCCTTGGGAGCTGTGATTTGAGATAAGGTGAAACTGAGCATTCAGTTGAAATGATGTTAAATATAGTGTAATGACCTAATTAAATCTAACCTGAATTTAACTTTCAGACGAATACAAGCTAACTGGCACTATATAATGTAGAACTAATCAAACTTTTCACGAGGATATTCCACAGGATTTGTTCCTTTTTTTTTTTTTCTTTCAGTTCAGGTATTAAAAACCAACTAACACTCAAAACCCCAACAACACTTGTTAAGCATGTGTTTTTGTATATCATACTCCCATGTCTACTTCTAGAACCTCTTTCTACTTTTCCAGCCTCAGTCAATGACAGGGTTTTTTTTCCCTAAAATTAAACAGAAGGCCAGTTCACTTAACAAAGGCCTTTGAACTTAAAAATAGGGATTTTTAATGCTAAATGTTTTACTCTACAAATCATACTTATTTGGTACCATTTAGTAAGGCTGACATTTAGTCTTCAATCCTTAATGCTAGTACTCAGAAAAAGCCTTCCAGGTAATGCTCTATTGTGAAGACTTGTGTTTAGAGAAAAGGTTTGCACCATTTTTGTGGTTTTTGGGGTTTTTTTTTGTTTATTTTTATTATTTATAATTTTATTTTTATTTATTTATTCGTTTATTTTTATTTTATTTATTTATTTATTGTGAAACATTTGAATAGAATAGCAAAACCAGCTTGCAGGAGGATCCTGCTTGAACTTTTAAATGTAGTGTTATAATGGATAAAACCAGAATCTGAATGTGTTGACTTGTACTATACATAAGAAAGTTCATTTGCTCCTCCTACCATTACTGTATTTTAAATGTCAAGTTGACCAGAGAAAATTGCCTTGAAGAAGTCCAAGTTTTACATATTGAGTGCAAAAAGTTCAAGATCGTAATTTTTGATAATTAAATTCTAAGCAGTATCAAACATGAAAGTAATACAATCAACCTTTGCATGAGGGCTTTTACTTTTGCTGACTAGCATTAGATTATTTGGCATGTTAAGCCATTCACAATCAGGCAAAACTAGAAGGCAAAATAGGCTTGATTTTAAATTCATATTAATTTGCCATAGTGGGCTTTGCACTAGTTTAGCTCAAGAAATTTGTGAATAAGATACTTTGTTTGATCCAAGCAAAAATCTTGTATGGTTATGATCTGCTGGTGTAGAAAGATCAGCAGCTGCAAGTCACAGACTCTCATTCATGATGGGCCAGTTTTGTTGCTAAAAAAAAAAAAATCCCTGTTGAGGTTGAAGAGCACAAAGCAGCCACCCTTGTGGAAGAGGAGATTCAGCCATCAGCAACAGGTCTAGCGGCCAGGCTTTCCAGTGCGGATCTGGCCTCAAGTACAGTTTTAGAATAATCCAAAATACACGGAGTTGGTTTACACTAAGCCTTTATATCTCTTTTATCCCTTGTTCAGGAACCTCTGGTGACACCTTCTTTGTGCATTAGCTAGCAATACAGCAACATTTTGGTTTCAGTCACTGGCTGAACACATCTATCATCCCTGTGGGTAATTTTCATAAATAAAAATTCAGAGAATTTGCATTGATAGATAAACCTTAGTGAAACCAATGTTCAGTAATGTAAAATTATGTTGTAGAGCGATTCAACAGCAAAGTTGCTTCCAGCATGTACCTAGGTTAATCTATATATTACACTATAGAAATGTAATTCCCCTTACATTTATAAGGGAAGGTTTTCTGTATCAACTGAGAATTGTGTGCTTCATAAAAATCTAGTAAGAAAATTAAGGTTTTTGTTCCTTCCTTAATAATGCTCCTTATGTAGTTTTGCAAATAGCAAAAGTGAGAAATTATCTAGAAACAGCACAGGAGATGCATTCATATTTAAATGTAACTTTAATCAATTAACATAATTAATTTATTGTTTTTTACCATTAACTACATTTCATTGTATCTAAGATGAAAGTACACAAACAATAACCAACCCAAGTATAAATATGCTCCATGAAACAGCAGAGTACTACTTGGCCTAATGTGAAGTCTTTCAAGTGGCAGAGTGGAAGAATTTTTATTTTTAGTTTGACTAAATGATTGCTCTCGTAATCCTTTTCTCTGCTTTCACTGTGGTGCTTAACAAAGATTTCCACTCATAGATACTAATCTTAATATTTCTATTTCCAATTTCTAAAGGCCTCCATGTTATACTACAGATAATATTTTTATAAGCTGTTACACTTTCCCTATGATAACTTCTTCAGACATTCCATATTATACATTCAGATATATTTATTTACATTTTTGGTCTTTGAGTCAATCCTTTTTTTTTTTTTCCCCCCTCTCTAGTTAAAGACATACAAATGTCCACTGACTATATTTCTCTGAAGATGAAGTTAAACTACATCTTTCAAGACTATACTATGTGCTTTTTAACCCATCTAATAGAACTACCATTCATTTCAGTAGTTAGGGGCAGAATAAAGTTGTTAGAGAACAGTTCTGTAACAGTTATTTTGGAGAATTTTGACATTTTGCAAAGGCTTTTCATAATTAAACAGTTAAGAGGTGCTTGTTAGAAAGCTGAGTGGGAAAAAAAAAACTACTCAAATTTTTTTAGTATTCATAGCCTACTGAGATAATCGGTGATTGGTCTAAAAATGTAATATGGAATTATATATTGTTAAGGACGACATCCTTGTTAAATAGCTTCTTGTTAAAAATGCACCCTGAAGTCCATATACTTTAATATTAATTAATACATTTCTTCTTTAGTAAAATACTTATTTTGTATACTTTTGCTTGTGCCAGAATGAGGTGAAAATCAGCTTAATGTCACTTTCTGTGTTTCAGACATAACACCTTCTCCTTGGCACCTGCTGTGCTGTTCTGCCAATTGCTGCTTACTGCTGGGAATATGTATATATCAAGATACTTTTCTTTTACATCTCTAAGCCTTTTATTGGCTGTCACAGCCAGTTGGGGTTATTTCACCTCAAATTTGTAATTTTGTACTTTCCTTCTCCACATGATTAAGTTTAATCTAAAGTTATTGTTGCTGCATTACTATTCAGAAAATTGATGCTGATGGTGTTAATGATAAGAGACAGTGGGTTAGGAAGGACTATTTCATTTGCAGCAGGAGGGGAAAACAATCTGATCTCTTTACCATGGGGGGAAAAAAGACATCCCTAAATTCAGTTATCAGGTAGGCAGACAAATGCCTAGTACTGTGGTGATTAGAAAGGTTTAGGTACCATATGCAGCAGGATAATTAGATGTATTACTCACAGTTTCGTTGAAAGAAACAAAGAAAAAGTTGTTGATGTCTACTCAGTTAGATCTATCTGTGGAATGTGTGGGACAGAAGTAGCTGTTAGTTCTGTGTGGGATGCTGCTGCTGCTCTCTATTCTTCTGACAAAATAAAATAAAATCAAGGGCAGCAGAAGGAGCACAGAGATGGCTTGTGTTCCTGACAAATCTTGGGTGAAAGCCAGTGCTTGCTTCTGGTTTGGCCAAATGTGGTTTCTGGGAAGGTTCTCTTTTGCCATGTCTAGAATTCTCTCTCTGAATAGGCTATTTGAATTAGCCAGCTTTCCTGGCATAGCAGGTCCACAGGGATGAAATTCTAAAATAAAATTGAATACTTTTGTGGGCCAGCATAGCACAGTACCCTTTTAATGCATGTAATATGCTCTACTGAAAAGTAATATTCTCTCCTGCCTAAATTGATGAGATGGTTGTTCTCTAGTGGTGGATACACCATATATATGACCATCAAAAGACAGCTTTGAATCTCACTTTAGTTGAACAGTACTAAGTTAGAATCTCAGTCACTTGGTATTAAAAAAAACCAACAAACAAAACACACATAAAAAATAAAATAGAGCAACTTTTCAACAGATTCCTTCAAGTGTCTCACACAATTAGTTTTTCCCAGTGCAATTGTATCTTTAATCTATTTCTTAAGATAGCTTCCTTTCCTCTATTGCTGTGTAAAAACATATACAATAGATACAGAGTGGCTTTGTCAACGGAATGGGTCTTGACTGTAGATTAAATACAGGCTTAGCCTTCCAAGCCACCCTGCAATGTATAGGGGATAGGTGGGCTACAAAGCAGGTCAAAAAGTGACCTGATTTCTGGACTTCAGGAATAGTGATCAAAGGTTGATGGTCACCAATTGCCAGAGGCATTCTACTGAGTTTGGCATCAAGCTTGCATGGTGTTGTCTTGACATGGGTTTAGGCAATGGGGTGAAATGCACCCGTAGCAAGATTCCAGGCAGCATCAATTTGGAAGAAGGTCAATATGCACAAAAGCTAGATCTGCCATGAGGAATATCTCCAAAGGTTGAGGAAACTGGCTGACAGAAACCTAATGAATCTCAATTAAAATGGATGCGAAGTTCGGTGGTGGGGTGAAGGAATCTGATATTGTGATGTGGGTTGGGGATGGGGCACAGCTTTGAAGTAAGGGACATGGGGAAAGGTGACCAAGCTCATACCAAACTGTTTTGGTGCATTTATCGTAAGCATAAACAGAGGGTCAAAGTTAGTGATTGTTCCCCCCATCAGTCATTGTAAGACCACATCTTTAGCCCCAGTTATGACTCAGGACTGATGAGTCAACACTGCTGTACTGGAACAAATCCTTATCTTACATCAAAGTTGGCACTGCTTTTATGAGGGGCTGGGCTACAAACATCCAGAGGTCCGTTCCAGCCAAAATTACCTTATGGTGATATACAGAACACAATGTGTTTTTTGAATTTTATGTTGGTGAAAAGAGATCTCTATGGTGTGTAAAAGCTGCAAAATAGGCAGCCTAAAAAAGCACCATTCAGGGAATACTCTCATCTGCCTTTTTGAGTGAGAATTTATAGGTGCTCTATATTTGCAATCTGTGCAGTGTTTTCTTCACTGTTCATAATGTCACCATGACTGCAGTAGAATATGGTAGAGGTGTGACTATTTGATTCTGTTGTGTGATTCTTTCAAATTACTTCAGAACTGAAACAATTGGCAAATGAAAATGGAAAGACTGAATCTGTTATTTCTCTCTGCCTGTTCACTTGCACCTATTCTGGAGGTTGTCAGCACCATGAAATGGGTGGCTGAAGGTGAAATGTGCCGGCATCTGAAAATTCCTGATCAGCAATGTGGTTTTGTTCAAACTCTGTAATAGAAGTCATTTTTTCTCCAACCTGGATATCCGAGTGTGTGCTTATTGGTTCATTGAGGGTAAAAAATGGTGGGGAAAGAAAATAAAAAGTATGATTGTCTGGTGTCATCTGGCTGGTCTCAGATCATACGATTTTGTAGATTTATGATTTAATTTAAATAAATTTGCTTTGGATAATGGTTGAAATAACATGGTAATAACATTAGCCTTAACCTGTCCACATTTTGCCCTAAAAAAAGTTTGTGCAGTCGTCTTGGATAAAAGAAAGCTTTCTTGGTAGTAATTTTAAATATTTTTCTTCATTTTTCCAAGTTGTTTGTTATTTAGAGAGGGGGAAAAAGAAGAGAGACTTAAAGAATAAGTTAATTTCATTATTCTTCATACTATGGGAAATAGAACTCCATGAAAATTAAATGATATCCATTTTGGAGGGGGGTGTGGGATTTTGATTTAATCAGATGTATAAACAGAGAGGAAGATTGTTTGCTTCTGTTTTCTTTTGTTCTTTGTGGGAAAGGTTTTCATTAAAAAAAAAAATATATATATATATTACTGGTTACAGAGAAACTGGAGTACTAACTCACTGCATATGTCTGAAGTATTTTACTTCCTTCACTTCCAGTACTTTACATTAACAGAAAGTGAAGCTCATGGGAATCTTTTTCCTTAGGATTTTTGTGATGTGTAAGATTGGGAGCTCTCCTAAACAGCATTTTAAAACAAACAGGAACAGTCCCCAGGGGAGTTAGTCTATCAATAGCTAATGGTGGGCACTCCCAGGAGCACCAGCTTCTTTGACTAGTGGAAGCCTGGGGAAATTGGCCTGTCTATGACAGACCTAAAGGTAGTGTTACCTGCCTTTATAGTTACCTGCTATCTCAGTTTAGTATCCAGTTAAGGATTATTAAAAACCTCTTATGTTATTTCCCCCAGTACAATGTCTTAGTCATTGGAAAAGAAAACAAACAAAACTAAATACCAAACAAAAACAAACAAACAAACAAACAAAAAAACCACAACAACCCCTCCCAAACACACAAAAAATAAACCAACAAAATAAAAGAAAACAAACAGAAAGGATTGATAATATCAAAGCTTTTGTTCTAGATACAGTATCTGTTAAAGTAGGAAATAACTTTTTATTTGCCACTCCTCAGCAGATATACCTGCAGAATTAGTTAGCAAAAGCTGTAGAACTTGAGTAATGAAATTGTCATCTCACTTCAGTGACTTTGCCTATGTTGGGGTGGAGTTCCTTTGAGAACTAAACCTTAAAGAATCATGGAATCATTTAAGTTGAAAAAGACCTTAAGATCTTTGAGTCTAACCATTAACCCTACTCTAGGAAGTCTACCACTAAGCCATATCTGCAAGCACCACTGCTTTTAAGATTGTTAACAGGTTTTTAAACCAAAGAGAAATATCCAGAAAATGATAAATTCTGTGTTGATACTTAATGTAACTTTGTAAATAATCTGTTGTTTGTAGTGACAAGTCTTATACAGATCCAGTAATACAGCACAAAATACAATGAACCCAGGGATTTCACAAGTAGAATTTTACTATAGTGTTGTCTGCCCTCATGTGGTTAAATAAAATACCTTTCTTGAATGAGTCAGACACTGAATTTATTGTCTATACTACTCCAGAACTAGAACTAAAGACTATTAGCTAAATGGGGGATAGTTTGATGCTAAGTAGATTGTTGGTATGTTGTTGTTGTACAGCTCTCGATTGATTTAGTATTTAGAGATGAGTACAAAGATGCCTTCATTTGGCTGTCGTTCAAGAACAGATGTGTGCATTTTGCTTGTCTTGTGTTTGTGAAATTTTGAGAATCCACTTACCAGTAATTAGGACAAAGTGGCTTCATTTCTGATTGGTTAATGCTGGTAACTCTAAGAATGGAAATGGAAACTTGTCTGTTAATATTTCTCCCACATAATATATAACTAACACCACTAGTCTTTTACTTCTCATACTATTTGAGTATCACAAGAATTCATTTCGTGATAATACATAGGTGTTTGCGTAGCTCATCATGCATGTTCTGTGTTCGTAAGCTTCACGATTAATTGTCTATTCAGTTTTGGAAGCAATTAGAGTTCATGAGGTGTTATTTTTATTGGTTTATTTTATTTCTTGTAATTCATATTGATTGCTAGCAGCTTTTCTTGAGGGCTTTGTATCCTTACAGCAAGTTGTATACAATAACGACTTTTCTTGTATTTATGAAAGTAGAAATGAAGTTTTATTCCAAATTTAAAGTGGATAGAATTGGAGCAAAACAGGAAAATGCACTTTTGGCATCAGTGACATTTACTGTTTCAATTAATGAGGAAAACAAGAGATGTCAGTAGGGGACGTTGCTCTAGTAATAACTTACTAACTGTGAGAAGTTAAAGATATAAAAGTTACTGAATGCAAAAAAAAAAAAAAACCAACCAAAAAACAACCCTCATCCTCAATTACTGCTCAGCTGTGTCTGAGACCTTTGGACACTTCACTGAAAGTTAGCATTTCTGTCTGCTTTGAGGTCACTACCCCCTAATGTGTATTTACTGATTACCAGGATGTATGTTTACCAATTACAAGATAGACTTTAGCTTTCTGATTATTATTATCTAAAGTAAGATAAGCCTCATGTTTTACAGTCTAAGGGAATATTTTTTGAATTGTAGCCTGTTAACCACTGCTGAGTTGCACAGAGATGGTAATTTGGAGCTAACTTGCCTTTACTGGTTTCAACATTTTAAGTTCCCATGTGCATCCATGACGATGTCTCACTGCGACAATGGTAAACAGAAGGAAGATGTTCACAAAAGTGCAAGCAGGAAGGACTGACATCTCCAAATCTTGCTCCAATTAAAATTCAGTCTATGCTATATAAAATTCATGAGCATTCTTGATTTAGAGCTTTGGAAGACTAAAAGATGCCAAGTCCTTTTAGGCGCCCAGATCTTGGAGTGTAATTCATAAGCCAAAGTTGCATGATTATCTCTCTGTTCAACATATGGAGAAGAGAGATGCTTAGGAATGAGATTTTGAAAATGGCAAGTGGGAGAGATGCCAAAGAAAGTTTGGGGGTTTGTGTTGTTTTTTTGTGTTGTTTGGTTTGTGGGTTTTTTTGGCTTGTGTCGTGTCCCGTCCCCCCAATTGTTTTTTTTGTGTGTGTGGTTGATGGGGGTTTTTTGTTTAAATTCCATCCCTTTATGGAACTTATATGCTCAACTCTGAGCTGCGGGGGGGGAGCTTATGTCATATAGCAAGTTTGCATGGAGTTAGTCTAAATCCTTCCTTTTGTGCGATTGGAAGACTCACAGTGAATTAGAAATAGGGAACATCTTAAAATTTGACTTTTATCTTGCATTAAAGGCATAGAGCAGATTTTTTTAAGAGTTCAAGTAGGGCAGTGGTTTTGCTGAAGACTATTTTCTCAAAGTGGATAGTAACCCATCATGTAACTGCTCCAATTAAACACCTGCTTAAGCTTTTCTAGCTTGGCAAAAGCTGGAATTATCAAAATGCCGAACAAGACACTAGGAATCTGTATTCAAGAAGGGGATTATTTAGTTCTTAGAAGAGAGGGTTTGCAATTCTAACAGTACCAAGTCAGAGGGGGGGATCTTGTAATGAATGTTGCTTTGTGCTGCCAGTTCTGTGAGATGGTCTTGATCCTAGTGGCATTACCAGTTGACAAGTGTCCTCACCACAGTGTAGCACTGCCATACGTGGTGCTGGTTGGCATTCTTGTCAGGCTTTGCGTGGAGGCTGAATGAGCTCTAGCAACTGAACAGCTGTTTCTGTATCTCTGGGGCCTGTCCTGGGGTCACAGTCAAGGCAACTTGTGTGGGTGGTATGGGAAACCTTGAGTCATGTACAAGAGCAAGTGAATCCCTAGAGAGCTTGAGGAATATAAATATGCTATCTTTTATGAGTGGAATATTAATATAACCTCTTTTTTTTCTATCAGGTAACTCCTTATGTGATGGAGTTATAAGAAAAGAAGCTGGAATTCATATTGGCCTTTTATATAGCATCAGAGCAGTTTAGTGCCAGTTAACAGTAGAACTTGATTACAAAAGGAGAGTGAAAAATTTTTGCTCCTAATTTATTATAAATTAGAGGCAAAATATATTAGGGAAAACAGTAGATTCACATATTGATTATTATTTCAATTGTGTGAGAGTCAGTACAAAGTTATTGCAGGTTTGTGTGTCTGGAAAAAATATTTTTTTTTAAGATTTGTAGGAGGAAAAGAAATGTGATGGTTTCTGTTGTTATTTTGTTTGTTTGTTGGGTCTTTTTAAATTGTTTGGGTTTTTTCCTCCTTCTTGTTAACAGAACAAGTAGTAGAAAATTCCACAGAGAGTTGATACTTGCCAAAGAACTTAAAAATTCTTGCTAAAGAACTTTAGAAGCGCCTTATATAATATTCCTTCACATTGGCTACGATATAAGCCTCTTCCCATGGTGTGAACTCTGATAAGAAGAATATAAATTAACAGCAACGCTGTTGCTATCTCTAAATTCCATCCTAAAGGTACATCATGTAGACAGAATAGAAATATGCAAATTTGTTCAGGCATTTGTATTTGGCAGCAGAAATGTGAATCGGAGCAGCTAGCTTTCCTTAAGCTAGACTGGATTAAAATATACTGGCTCTAATCAATGCTGCCTGAGTTATCTATGTACTTTGCATCCAAAAGATAGGTGTGTCACTGACACTTTTTTAACATCCCAGCAAATAATTTATACATTAGAGAGAATAGTCTGCTTATTTATTAATTTTTCAAACCAGCAGGCATTTGCAAACACTGAAGGGAACTGGAAGGAGTAAAGAAAGGCTGGGCTAAAACACTGGAGTTTGGTGTGGATAATGAAAGTTTTATTTGTCAATGAAAATTCAAATATCTAGATGTTATAGAAAAGGAACTTCAGTTTTATTAATTAGGTAGACAGCTGGTGCTAATTAGCAGAGCTAATTGCAAGAGTTAATTATGTAAGCTGTTATGATTTATGGGCTAAGGATAGTGGCAAATTACTTAAGTTGATAGAGAAAATGGAAGAATGATTATTATAAGAAAAAAGGAGTTATATTAAGGACTCAGTTGTCCTCAGAAGAACATCTGCATTCACAAACATATTGCTGTAACTCCAGTTTTTTATATAGTATTAGAGAATAAGCACAAATATGAGGAAAACAACAAGTTGACTGCTTCTCTGTTTTCATAGAATCATAGAATGCCTTGGGTTGGAAGGGACCTCTAAAGGTCAGCTAGTCCAGCCCCCCTGCAGTGAGCAGGAACATGCTCAACTAGATCAGGCCACTCAGATCCTCATCAAAAGTGATCTTGAATGTCTCCAGGGATGGGACTTTAACAGCTTCTCTGGGCAGCCTATTCCAGGGTTCCACTACCCTTAGAGCAAAGAACTTCTTCCTAATATCCTAAAGAACTTTTGTATGTGAATGGCAAAGAAGTAGCTGAAAGTATTTTCTACTGTATTTTGCTCAATAATATATCGTAGTTGGATTAGGGTGACCTAATGAGCTACTGCTGAGAACCAGATCATAAGGTAAGTTTATGAAGTGCAGAGTTGGGAGTAGATAAGCAGAGTGTCCCACATGTTTCAGGATGGTTAAAGTGAAGAAGGTCACGAACACAGTATTCAGGTCTGTTCTCTTAATTTTGAGCAAGAAATTAAATCTGCTCTTCCTACAGCCATGCCAGTGCTTTAACCCATAACATAATCTTTTTCTCTCCTGAAGTGTTTTGAATGATTTCTGTTTGATCTTGTTGCCAAAAGAAAGAAAGAAAAAAAAAAAAAAAAAAAACCCCACACAACAACAAAAAAACAAAAAAAACAACAACAAAAAAAACCCCAACACCCCAAAACTCAACCCTGAAACCATTTGGAAAATTAAGTTCTTGTTTTCCACATGGTTATAGTGATTTTTTTTTTCCTCTTATGAAACAAACTTCTTTTGGAAACAGGAAGATTTTGAAAAACAGCGCTCAAGGGGATACCATTAGTATAACCAGTGAGGCAATAAGGTAGTGCATTCAAGTGGAAGGGTAGCCTTATATCTAGAAGCAAAACGGACACTAAAATGTCAGGGCTGTCTTTTTTCAGGTCATTGAGTGTTTCCATCAGCTTGGTAATACATGAGTCTATGAGAAGAGAGGAATAACTTGTAGCTGTTCACATTCAAGAAATGCCACTGGGAAGAAAAGTAATGTTTACTTGAAAATAAAAGGGACATAGGGGAGAAGAGTGATATTTTTTTGCAGATAATTATTGGTCTTCCAGAGAAACTTTTAAAATTTGATTTCACCTGTCAAAACCAACCAAAGGATTTCTTTGAATGATTTTCATAATGTACATGTTTGCATAGCCATACTTGATTTACCTGCTTTGGTTTATTAAAAGCAAGCAGATAAATGCTGTTTACTATCTAAAAAGCTCCAATAACATCTGTCACTGATATTTAAAAATTATAGAATGTTTTGGGCTGAAAGGGACCTTTAAAGATCATCTAAGTTTAGTCCCTCTGCCATGGGCAGGGACATCTTCCACTAGGATCAGGTTACTCAAAGCCTCATCAAATCTGATGTTGAATACATCTAGTGATGGGGCATCTGCAAGTTCTGTGGTCAACCTGTCCCAGTGTTTCACCACCCTTATCATAAAAACAACAACCAAAAACCAACCAAACAAACAAAAAACCCATACCAACCAAACCAAACAAACCAAAAACAAACCAAAAACCCCCAACACCCCCAAAAAAACCCCAAAAACAAAAACCAAAAAACCATTTTATTCCTTGTTTCTAATCTAAACCTACCCACTTTCAGTTTGAAGCTCTTCCTCCTCATCCTATCACTACACTCCCTGGTAAAGAATCCCTCACCATCTTTTCTGTAGGCCCCTTTAAGCACTGGAAGGCTGCACAAAGGTCTACCCTCAGGCCTTCTCTTCTCCAGGCTGAACAACCCCAATTCTCTCAGCCTTTCTTGAAAGGAGAGGTGTTCTGGCCCTAAGATAAGTTTTGTGGCCGTCCTCTGGACTTGCTCCAACAGGTCTGTGTCGGTCTTGTGCTGGAGACCCCAGAGCTGGATGCAGTGCTCAAGGTGAGGTCTCACGAGAGTGGGGTAGAATTACATCCCTCAACCTACTGGCTGCACTTTTGATGCAGCCCAAGATTCAGTTCTCTTACTATGTTGTAAACACATGTCTAATTTTCCAGCATTCCCAAGTCCTTCTCTGAAGGGCTGGTCTCAGTCCTTTCATCAGCTAGTTTGTACTGAAGGTATCAGTCCTAGATGAGTGATCAGATTAGTATAATAATAATAATAATAGAGAAGAGCATATCGCTACTTTTTTCTCAGAAATGGTTAATGTAAGTGTATTTTGTAACATAGTTATGAAAAAACCTTGAGTAACTATTGCAATTCGAGTACCTATAGTAGAAAGAGGAAGGATGGAAGTATTAAATTTCCTCAACTTTTGGCCCATGTGTTGCAGAAATCTTTAGGGAAGACAGTTTAATTTGCAGAGCCAAGAATGTTTTTCTGTGAGCTGTAGCAGCTGACTGGGGATGAATTTGATGAGTTTGTGATCCAGCTCTATCCCCTTTCACTCCTGGCATCCCTGCCCACATGTGACCCCTGCAATAGGGAAATTCATAATAATAGAATTTTCTGCTTTTAGCAAAGACATCTTCACCTTTCTTTTGCACTGCTGGGGCTGTGTAAGGAAGACTTAATTCAGGATGGGACTAGAGTATTAATTAGTGAAGTTCTGTTTCTCCAACAGAGATCTGTGCTGGGACTGTGTGAAGCTGCTTTAATAAAATAAGAGAGCAAGGTTCCCTAGAGTGATCACAAATCCAGGATCATTACAGGGTTGCCAAATGAGCTTATGGTAATTATCAAGTGATATATTTGATAATTGTACAGAATTTTGGGTGAGGTCTGCATTAATTAGTAACAGAAGCTGATAGAGACATTCTTTCCTTTGTACAAGCATAGGTGGGATAGGTTATTTAAAATAAACCAGTTGGCTTTAAAGCCCTACCAGAAGACTGATCAAAATTGAGCTATGTCCTTATCTTCTCTTTCTTTTCTTTCTTCTCTTTCCCTCTTTTTCTTTAACACAAATGCAGTTAAAATATTCTGGGTTAAAACCACTTCTGAACAACTCAAGTATAGTGTTAATGAGATAACCAGTTGTTTTGTGCTTTTTTTTTTTTTTAATTTTTATGATGCAATTTAGAGTAAAATATAGGTTTATATATGGCTTTTTTAAAAAATGGGAACTCTATATATCACTTCAGCACCTAGAGGCTTTCTCATTTGCTCAGAAATTGTAGTTTTTAAATGGTAACATTTTTCAGAATTATTTTGCTATTCTCATAAGGCCTCATTATCTAATTTAGTTATGCCAATTAGTTTTTGAAACTACAATAGGAGTAGTCTGTGTTGGGCTGCATCATTTTGTTTGTTTCACTGCTATACTTCCAGTCATTGATAAATTCAAACTGGGGAGTTTTTTGGAATGATATGTGCAAATTATAATATGTGACAGAGATTTTAATTTATACTTTTGTAGCTGAAAGATGCATGTGTTAAATTAAATTTGGTGCAGTGTGTGTGGTTTATTTTCTTAAGGAAACTAACCTCCAGTCTTTGCTTCTAGACTGCCTCTGAAATGAAAGAATAGAGTTATTTTGATCAACTTAGTTTGGGACCTTGATTCAGGAAACTAATTAGTTTTGTCTGTTAAGTTCAATGAAATGGATGTGATGTTGAATCATTTCCCGAGCAGATTGAAGTGTCTTGAATAGAGAAATGAAATTAAGTTATAGATAGGAGACATGATGTGTACAAGGTCAGAGGCTTGAGTGACAATGCTGGGACTAGAATAGATGTTTTCTCTCTGCTGTCCTCGTCTGCCGGCCATGTTACAGCAGGAAAGGTTAAGATATTCCAGTGGTGAACATTGCAGATTCTATTGCTCTCTCTTTTCTTTATCATTTCTATTAAGAAGTACCTTTTCATGAATGACATCAGCCTTTTCTTTGCTATTAGTTGTTTGTTGGGGTTTTTTTTAATCTTCCTATGAAATTTGTTTTCACAGAAAAATTTATTAGGTCTATCTTAACATTACAAATATTTGATTTTGGTTTTTTTTAATTTAGTTTTAACAGTAATTTGAAAAATCTAACTGTTCTAGGTGGTGTTTTCCTAACCTAGAGTGTAAGAGAAAAAGAAAATTATCCATTCACCAGTCACTTTAATTATTGAAGTGGATTCTATCAATAAAATCAGGAACTACAGCATCTCCATTTGCTTTTAAATCAATTTTAAATATTTAGGGGGACAAAAAAAAAAAAAAAAAAGGCAGGCTTCTAGGTTTTCATATAAGCCCATGAATATTTCCAGATAGGAGTGTTGCCACTATGGCCTAATTATTGTACTAGTCTCAGACTTCAGAACTAAATTAAAAATAGCTGCATACTGTAAAATAGCCCCAAAAATTCAAGAGTACTAGCCAGCATAATGATAAACATTCATTCACTTTCTTCTTATATTCAGTGGAATTTAAATATATATATATAAAATTGATGAGAAAGTCCAATTAGACTCAAGATTTGTTCTTCATTTCTTTGTGATTGATATTACTTGTGTGTGTCAGGTCATCTGTTAGTAAATAAATTAAAAATAAAAGAAAAATAATCTTAGTACCTGAATGCTGTTTTTAAGACACTGAGATGTTACTATTCATGTATTTCCTGTTTGTGGATAGAACTCCATTGCTTAAAATTTATAAGTTTTTGCTTCAGATTTACATATCACTGATGTACATTGGCAAACAAAGACTTTAGCACTGTGTGAACTACTTGTGCTCTCTTGTGAGCTCATAGAATCATCTAGGTTGGAAATGACCTTCAAGATAATTGTCCAA
>JANIJG010002010.1:0-19239 GCA_024611175.1 Megaceryle torquata | reverse complement strand
CCCCCCCTCCCCTGCTGCCCACGCTGCTGGGGGTGCAGCCCAGGGTGCCAGTGGCTGCTGTGCTGCCAGTGCATGGGGCTGGCTCAGCTCCAGCTTTTCATCCACCAGTACCCCAAGTCCTTCTCAGCACAGCTGCTCTCAATCCCAGCTTCCCCCAGCCTGTATTGATAGTGAGAATTGCCCTGACCCAGGTGCAGAACTTTGAGCTTGGCCTTGTTGAACCTCTTGAGATTCACATGGGTCAACTTCTCCAGTTTCTTCAGGTGTCTCTCATTGGCATAGAATCCCTCAGGCTTTTTAACTGCACCACTCAGGTTGGTGTTGTCTGCAGATTTACTGAGAGTGCCCTCGATCCCACTGTCAATGTTATGAAGACATTAAACTGGCACTGGTCCCAGTACGGATCCCTCAAGGATACTACTCATTGCTGATCTCCATGTGGACTTTAAGCTGTTTACCACCACTCTCTGATACTATGGGGTGACATGGTAGGACAAGCTTTTTATTCTCTGGGTTCATTTATCTTTATTTCAAGATTCTGTTCTTCATCTCACTTTTTTTTTTTTGTCTCTGCACTTTGTCCCTCTCCTTTTTTAGCCTTTGCCTCTGAAAACTAAAAATGAGTGTTGGGGTTTTTTTTATTTTTTGGTTGTTTTGTGTTGGTGTGTTGGCTGATTGGTGTGTTGGTTGGTGTGGTTTTTTCCTTTTTTTGCAATTCAATGTGAGGTGGAAATACTGAATTAGCTCTAAATGTGCTAGTTTATGTAGCAGAGATGCTACAGCTTCTCTAGCATAGAAATCTATCTATATACATATAAAATATACCTGCTAACAAGTACATCAAATAGATTCAGCTGATTATTCCTGACAGTTTAGCACAATTTTTACCCCTCTCATGTTTCTTGATATGCTTCCACAGTGACACATCTATATCTACTGCTAACAATTGTTTCTTTCTATTCTTGTTAAAAATCTAACAATCATATATTGTCTGTGAACCTTTTATTATACACCACATACTGGTGAGATTTTTCTGTGTTTGGTGATGGTCTTTAGATGAGCTTTGTGTTTTAATCAGTGTAATTCCAGAGGGTGAAGCTGAGGTATCACTTTCTGTTTCTGCACAGAACTTCTTGCAGTTTTTAAGCATTCATGCCATGTGTGTAGTTATAAGGGGCTATGTTATATTAACACCTGAATGGTATATGATTTGTGATTGAAATTGGCAATAATGAATGAGGGTATTAAAATGTAACCAAGTCAAGCTTAGATGACAGATGACTGTAGTCTTTGAATTATTTTTTTTAATGTAATTCCCAGTTTTGGAAAGATAGGCTTAGTTTTCATGTATATTGGTGCTTTGAGAATGATTTCTGAAATCTTTGACAAGTTCTTTTATGATGGAAAAATAATTGCATTGGGTGTCTTATATAGGCTGCCATAAATAATGTGTGCAGATTATATGAACAGATAGTAGAAATGAAATAACTTAATTCTTTATAAGTGCTATTGTACTTTCTATCTCTTCTATGTAATCCCACAAGTGCTCTCCTTTATATTCTTCATTGTCTACTTTCTCTTATCTTTTCTTATCATAAACCTGCCCCATGGACTTTCACTGTGCTGATGGCTCTCCTTGGTCTGCTTTTCTCATTTCTTATGCTATCTCACACTGGAGAACCTTTTTGAATTTTTTATTTATTTTTTTCTTGGTTGTGTGGTTTTTGTTTCTGTGGTTTTTGGTTTTGGTTGGTTTTATTGTGTGAGGTTTTTTGGGTTTATTTTTGCCACAAACCCCTAAATTGTCCATTATTAACTCTTAATCTCAGGGTGTAGTGGAAAGGCTTTTTTTTACTTTTAACCATGTTTGTTCCCTGAGTTTTTAATAATCATGTTAAGAATATGCTGTATGCCTCTATCATTTTCATAAACTGCCCATTTCTTTTATCAGGCTGATCAGAAAGCTGGGTGATGGGTGGGCAGTAACATCTCTTGCTATATTAATTCCCAGTCAGCAGTGTGTTTGGAAACATGCTCAGTTCAGAGCCTGCTTCTCTTACTGTCTCTGTTGAGTTACAGATAGGAACTAAGTGTAAGAAAAAGCAGAAATTAGTAGGAATACAAAACAGACCCCTTAAATATCTGACCCGATCAATCTACTCACTGATCAAGCTCATTGTCAATCCTACACACCTCCTCAAGTGCTTCTCATGAGTTGACATTCATAACTTGCTGGCTCTTCCCTTCTCAGAGCTCACTGGTAATTTTTGATAAATTTATTTTAAGAAAATATGGCTTGCTGGAAAGTATCAACCCTTTGAAACTGAAGATTATCTCAAAAAATACCAATTTCAAGTAAACTTTTCATTGGGCAGTTTTTTTAATGTCTTAATAGAGGATGATAGAACTGATTCTAATTATGATTTTGAACTTAGTTCACAGTGCCTACGGCATAGATATAATCTACCCAATAACTTGCCTGACTGTACAGTATTTGTAAGCCTCTTCCAGCTCCAGAATGAATGGAATCTGTCTGCCTAATGGAGAATGACACAGTGTTTTTTCTTAGCGTGTTTCCTTTTCCATGCCTGTTAGAAACCTGTGTGTGCTTTTTCAAATGGTGTTCCTTTATACACTTGATACATTTGAATCAAATTTATTAATTATAGTTCTCTTTATAATTCTGTTGTTATGCAGAAACCCATTCAATTATTAAATTCAAGATTTTAATTGCTAGGTCTTAGAGAAAAAGATTTTTTTTTTCTGTCAGCTGCATTTACTTTATCCCTTTTTTACAATAATTATTTTAATAAATTAACTATGCACAGTTCACCAGAAAGATGGCAACTTTTCCTACCAATTGCCACTGTAGTTATTTGATTAGTTTTGTCTTGTCTATATAATGAAATATTCTACTCATTTTGAATGTGCTTCTTGTCTTGTATCTGGTAAAGGAGAAAAACCTTGTATTTAATTAGAAATCTCAGATTATTAGAAAAAACAGAGAAGTTGTGGAAATACTACTAGCTGAATAAAGAAACAACAGGCTTCTTGCAGTTCTGAATCACACATCCGACTTATCTTGCTGCACAGCACAAATTGTTTCTGCTTTGTATTGGTTGTTGGAAGACAGTCCTGCCGCTTCCAACATCTGAACAATGAGGCACACTCAGGTTTCCTTGGAATGGATTTTATATTACTGGGTTCACTCCTGGATAGAGTGTGGGAGTGAAGGAGCTTGTGTACAGCCTTGAACAGTCAGTTTTACCAGGCCACTGGAACAGAGCAAGGAGAGAGCCAACTGGGCCACTCAGATGCTACTTGGAGATAAAAGGAAAAATTTTCCCTGTCTTCTCTAGAACATTGAAGTTTAGCTGCATGACTTTGACAAGATGCAAGTAAATCCACATTAGTGATTCAGTTGAGTTTGATTTTTTTTTTTTTTAATTTGCTTCTCTATTTATTGATATCTTATGAAGCTCAGGGTGTTTCATGTTCCCCAGCACCAACCACAGTGTTGAACATCTAAAATGCTTGCGCTGATGTTCATGAATTCTCCAGTTCAGTGAAGGCTAATCAGGTTTTCCCTGAAGGATGTTAAACTGCATCATAGCTGAGAGCTGCAGACAGAGGGGGATTAGAAATGGTAATGTCTTCTCACATCCAAAACAATTTACTTTTGAATTGAAATTTAATTAATGTTTTATTGTACTTAAGTGTATCAGTGATGTTTCAAAGGAACTATTAATCTGACTATTAATTAGAAAAGTTCTTTCTAAAATGTATCATTTGTGAAATAATTGTTTCAGATTGTCATAGATCTGTGGCTAAATATCTTAAACTTCTGTATTCATGGTATTTTAGTGTCCCTTAGGAAAGAAGTTCTTGGGTTAATTAAAATTACATACTTTAATGGTCTTTGAAGAGAATGAGATGGTGTGCTATTGCTATCTAAATGTGAATATTGAATCTAAAATACATGCTAGCATTAAGAATATCCTTCATGCTTTAAAATACATAGCAATTCATCTTCCATCACTCTATTTAAATGTCAACTATAAAGTGAGTATAATTTAAGTGAACTAGATTGTCTGTATAATGAATTCCAGAGAGATGCAGTTCTAGTAGCTGTAGTGTAATGGGAAAAGAACAGGCCAGATCATATATGGCCTTTTCTGATGTTGAAATCTATTACTACAATGAGAACAGTGGTCCTTTTTCCACAGAGAAGAAAACCTCAACTCCAAGTGAAGGGGACATAGTAGTAAAGGTTTAGAAGAAAACTATTAGGGAAGAGGAGATGAAGATCTAACAGCCATTCATGTGAAGCTTTGGAAATTTTGAATAGCCTTTTTAGTACATATTTAGATTTAGTAAGTATACAGCGTTATCATGTATGAAAATACTCTACCAATTACTTCCCAAATTTAAAAAATTATACCAGTGCCAAATAGAGATCACTACTGAAATGAACTATTTTCAGCTAGAGAGAATGGAATTTAAAGTATTGCAAAGAATATACTATAGTTTAAGATATGGAGTAAATAATCGATGTGATGATTAAGGTAGGAGGAATATAGACACTAAGAAACCCACTATCAAAAACCAGGCTTAGTTCATTGTTCTCGACTCAGAAACTTGGCTGTTGGTAAGAAACCTGGAGTGGTCAGGACGTGGTTCTGCTCTATTTGGTGAGTTTCTAGACAAGTCCAAAGGAGCTGTAATTGTAGATCTTTGCATCCTGAAGAGTTTGGTTTTGTTTGTTTTAATAGGAAGACAGCATCCATGAGAAAAGGATTAAAAACCTGCTTTCATTATTTAAATATACCCTGCTGGCAATTACTGGTTATTCACATCTATCAGATTATCATTTAATGTCATCAACACTGTTCTTTATGGAATCTGCAACTCAGTTTGGGTCTATACTTTATTATAATTCAGAATAGCTTCCTAAAAGTGCTTTTGCTCTAGTTACAAGGAAAGCACTCTGAATTGTTGGAGCTAGGTTGTGGATCAGTTGCTACATCTTTTGAATCTTGGATGTGTAGAACAAAAGATAAAACCTAAAAGAGATGGATTAATTAGACCATCGCTTTATTAATTTCTTCCTGTTGAGAACTGCTCAGGAATGGTACAATCAACCCATCATTGTTTCCTTAAGTATTTTCCCAGGCATTTGGAGTATTGTTGGCATCCCCTACTGATCATAGCTATTCTCTATATTGCTGCTTTGTGCTCACCATCTTCTCTCTCTTAATAAGCACTTCAAAGCTTGGAAAAGTGGCATTTCCTCAGTGTATGATCCATCAAGAGCTTTAGTCCATTCCTTTCTTCATACATAGATGCTTAAGTCTGTTTACGATTCCAAAAGATCCATTAGCCCAATGCAACATGTTTATATATCCCTAAAAAAAAAATATGCCAGTATTCAACATTAGTGCCACTCAGCCATCCCTTTACCTGTTTTGTTTTGGTTTTTTTTCCTGTATGACATCACCATCAGCTTCCACTAGGCTAAAATAGGAATTCCTTTTTTAAAGACATGGATTAGAAGATATTTTCTTTACCCATGATAAATCAAATCAATGATTTCCAAAAGGTGAATAAAAAATTATGGCTTTTTATGCATGCATATGAAATGTATCTATTTCTATTTAGCCTTTTTTTGTAAACTAATCTCTCTATCATACTCATGATACTCCATATCATAATCAAATTTATAGTTTGCAAAGTGCATATCACTTAAATAATTCTTTTTCAGTGCATTTTCAGCCCATGATGTTGGCTTTGGCATTTCTCTTAAGAGAAGACAGTTCAGTTTGAGCAAGTAGACAAGTCTGGTTATGTTTTTACCAGCTTATAGAAAACCAGTTTAACGTAACGGGTAATGCCCACTACAGTTGGCATAGTGAGGGCAGCAGGAGTATTCGTGTGTGTGTGTTGGGCAAAGGAAACGCAGTTATTGCTCCTTCAACTTAGGCATGCATCATATGAACATTCATAAGAAAGTAACTTCTTTTAAACAGGACTCACATTCTGTATCCATAAAACAAAGTGATTAGCCTTTATTTTTCAAGATACTGCAAATTGCATGTTAGTCCTAAATAAGCCATAATAAAAATATTTGTTTTGCTTTTGTCAATTCTGTTAAACATTTTATGATTGTATTTGAAGAAAAGAGATTATAAGATCCAGAGTAGATAATCTTGACTTCCAGTGTTAGGAAATTGTATGGTTTGTGTCTTGTTGCAGCACCATTGTAGTGCTGGCCATAGTGCACGCTCCTGAAGTTGTTTGATAGCTGGAGGAAGGAGAGATTTCACAGAATCACAGAGGACCTTTACAGATAGTCCAATGCCCCTACTTAAAGCATGGCTAGCTAGGGCAAGTTGCCCTAGAACTGTGTCTAGACATGTTGTGGGTATCTCCATTGGTGGAAATTCTACAAGTTCTCTGGGAATCCTATTCTGGTTTTCAATCACTCTCTTATTTATTATTTTTAACTTTTGTTATATAATAAAAAAAGATATTGGAAAATCCATTTCAATTTATTCTACTACCTCTTGTCCTTTTATTAGATAACACTGAGAAGAGCACTGTTCTTTATTTCCTTCTATCAAGTATTTATATACATGGATAAGATCTCCCTTAGCCAGCCAGCTCTCTCAGCCTGTCTTCATAAGACAGATACTCCAGTCCTGATGCTTCAAGTTACTTTGCCCAGTCACAACATCCTGTATTTCCCTTTATTTGGCCTTATTAATTTTCTTATTTCAAATTTCTCTGGGCTGTTGAGGTACCTCTGAATGGCAGCATAACCATCTGGTGTATCAAACACCCCTCCGTGTTTTGTCTCCTTAGCAGGTTGAGGGGTAATGTAAGATGCGTCATACTCAAGGAAGGATAGGTTGAGTAGGTCGTCTAGTTAAATCTTATCAGAGCAAGCTGAGTGGATTGATAGTGATGTTGGAAGACAGTAACTGTAGGTTTGAATCTTCTCAAGCTGATGAGATCCCAGAATGTAAGTAATAAACTAGTCATTACTCAAGTGCAGGAATGTGGCTTGTCTGGCTGTTTTCAGATTCACTGAATTGGAGAATGACTGAGGTTGGAAGGGACCTCTGGAGATCACCTGGTCTAACTAACCCCTCTGCTCATGCAGGGCCACCAAGAACCAATTGCCAGGACTGTGTCCAGACGGCTTTTGATTATCTCCAAGGATGGAATGTTCACAGCCTCCCTGGGCAATCTGTGACAGAGCTCCGTCGCCCTCACTGTAAAAAAAGTGTTTTCTGATGTTCAAAGGAACCCTCTTGTATTTCAGTTTGTACCAACAAGCTTCTGGTCCTGTCACTGGGAACCACTGGAAAAAAATCTGATTCTTTCTTTTTTACACCCTCCCTTCAGGAATTAACTGGTAGTAGTAACAGTAATCATTGGAGTTGAGGAGTTCAGCTGAATTTTGCTGTTACATTTTGGTGGTGGTTTTGGGGTAGTGAGGTTTTTGTTGTTGTGGTGATGTTTGTTTGGGGTTTTTTGTGGTTTTGTTTTGTTTGGTGTGTGTGGTGTTGGCTTTTTAACTGTTTTTAAAATTTTTTTGTTGTTGGTTGGTTTGTTAGTTTTTATTGTCTGTTTTATTGTGGTAGTGTTATTTTCTTTCATTTGTGTGGTGTGGGTTTTGTGGTTTTTTGTTTGTTTGTTTGGGGTTGTTTTTTGTTTGTTTGTTTGTTTAATTTTTGTTGTTGGCTGGGTTTTTTTTATGATAAGCATTTCTTATATGGACAGCAGGGCCTTTTTCCCTGAATGTTAAAAGTTTTTTAAATGACTAACCAAAACGATTAAAACTCTTCATCTGCAAAATGTAAATTAGATGGACTTTTTTTTTTTGTTGTTAAAGCAAGGTGACAAAGAATTTATAAAGTACATGGGCTTTAGTGAGAAAGTGCCTGACACAGTCTAACAAAAAAGGTGTATGAATCCTGTGAGCAATCAGGTGAAGCATTTCTCATAGCTATAAGATATGAGTTAGCTGCAGTTCTTATCGTGTGTATTCCAGAAACATAATTGTTCCATAGGACTGCTTGTAATGATTATAGGAATGGATAATCCCTGCATTAGTAGGAGACTGAAGTTCTACTTTTAATCTGTCAGTGCTCGTCGCAAAAATGTGTGAAGTGAAAAAGGGGCAATAGGAAACATAGAGGAAGAAGAAACTTATTTAAATTGAAGGACAAATGGGGCATGAGAAGAAAAGGATCTAAATTACAAATACAATTAGTATGGAATTAAAGTGTCTCCAATGAAAAAAAAACCCATCAGATTCTGGAGCTCATTTTGGAATGTTTCCTGCTCTCACTATGATTAATTGGGGTTAAATGTCTGAGCTGTTTCTAAGATGGAAGCTTGATAAGTTTGAGTGTAGTTATTATCATATTAAGATTATTATTAATTATATTATGACATGACTGTCTGTGGTGGCAAGGAAGCAGACTTGATGACTCAAGATGTCTGTGTTCCTTGCGTTGACCTAATTTTCCCTGAAAGTACTAGATTACAGAAAAAGTGAGTACAGTAAGTATATATATGAAAGTATAGATTACAGAATAACTTAAATTTGGAAAACAGTGGATAACTGAAAGTAGGGGTGGCTTTTTCCAGACATAAATGTTTCTTTGAAAAATAATTTGTCAAGCTGTAGCTCCAGTGTTACCTTTGGCCTAAGAAATGTTTCATACCATTGCTGTACAAGTATAAAGCTGTTAATGGGCACTGCGATAGATATATTTTCCTCCCCCATAGCAGCTAGTTTTCTAGTTTATTTTACTTATAAAGAACTAGCAGTTTACAATTTAAAGATTTGAACAATCTGCTATAAACTTTTATATTAATTCTTTGTTGATATCCTTATTGATTTATGTCTATTTAATATTTTCTTAAGTTTTTTAGAGAAGATTTTTTTCACCAGCTTTATCTTTCTATGATTAAACAACCAATCCAAACTTTTAAAACTGTTTTCTTTGACCCTCCACATATTTTCCCTCTGCCCACCAATGCTGATTTTCAAATATACTTGCTAGAGGTATCTCCTTGGATAATCAAGACTAAGATGATAATTTTCCTGCTTTCTTTCCTGGTGCCACTGGCCAATTAACAAATATTATTTCCTTTTTCTGTAGTTTAATATAAATATTTACCTGAGGCTACAGACTTGTGATTTGGCAGAAAATGGTAAAACCTCTTCAGTAGCCTAATGGAATTTTAAACAATTTGCAGGCATCTGACTTCAAAATCCAGAGTTGCTTTGGCTGCTGTTTCATCTAAAGTTTTTGTTGCTGGATGCTCAGAATCGCTTCTATCTCATCTGAATCCAAATTCGAGCTTAAATAAGGGAAAGCCTTGCTGGACTTCTCATACAGTTACACATATTCCCTTGGGTTCAATTAGCTGGGTATGGTCTAAGAATACATATTGTGGGGGTCAATCTCTTCTTCCAGGTAACAAGAGATAAGACAAGAGGAAATGGCCTCAATTTGCTCCTGGGAGGTATTGGTTGGATATTAGGAAAGACTTCTTTACTGAAAGGGTTGTTAAGGAGTAGAACAGGCTTCCCAGGGAGGTGGTTGAGTCCCCATCCCTGGACATATTTAAAAGACATGTAGATGTGGTGCTGAGAAACATGGTTTAGTGGTGGGAATGCCAGTGTTGGCTTAATGGTTGGACTTGATGGGGCTTATATTTAAAGGTATTTTTCAAATTATTTGATGCTGTGACTGGATAAAACTTTTAACAAGAAACTGTGAAAGTTGTTTCCCTTTAATAAATAACTGAAGGAAAGATGATGCCTTCCCAATTGTTACGTTGATTAGATCAATTCAGTCATTCCCATTTTGGATCAAATTCACAGGTCGAGAAATTAAAATGTAACCTTTGTCCACGTGCTAGACTCTAGGCTATTCTGTGATCACTCTCAGGCTTTCCTTCTACCTGGAATATTTTGAGTCATTGACTTAATGATAATAATAATAAAAAAAAAAGTGGAAATTTCATTCTCAGTTTTTAGCACACTCTCAGCCAAGCGGTATTGATAAAGTTTTCCAATAAATTTTTGTTGAAAGTACGCGTCAGAAAAAAATGGGACTGTAGGTGCAGCAAACTGTGGTTCTCCTCCACAGAAACCTTTTTGTTTCTCTGCAGAGCCCAACTACCTAGAACTTTGATGCTGCAGTGCCGAGTATTACAACATTTAAGCACATTTAGAAATTTTTGTATTTTTCTTTAACTGACAATGGTTGTTTGTTGCTTCTCTTTTAAGAAATCTTTTAAGAGTTTTGGCATCTTATGGAAATCTAAGGGAAGTATGCAGCCTTGGAAATCTACCATTTGAATTTTTTCTACTGAAATTGTGTATTTTCAGCTTATCATCCAAGATACATTGCACTCAGATTGCAACACAGGAACACACAGCCCTGATGGTTATATAATAAGGAAAAGACTTCTGATGAGAGTTATTTACTGTGGATGTCTTAAGTCACTCCTTCTCTATTTGCATGGTCTTAGGGGAAGTTATGCCATCTGGGAATCTTTTTTTTTTCTGAATGTTGTTATAATTGTCTTAAAAGCAATGTGTTTTGATTTCACATTAGAAGTACTTTCATTTTGAGCTTCTATACTGTAGAATAATAGCAAAGTTTGGGTTAATATGAAATCTCCTTTGAAATGGCTTTTACCCCTCTTTCAGTCTGATTTCCTAGGAAAATAAGGCATAATTATTGATCTGCTGTTAACAGCATGCTGTTAACTCCTGATATATTGTTATTAGTTGGCCAGTTTGTCCAAATTGTTGTCCAGTTTCAACCTATGCAAAAAACAAAACCACAACTCTAAACGTCATTTAAAAAAAAATTTAAAATCAGCATCTGGAAAGAGAAGAAAAGAAACAAAAACTCAGACATGGTTTTCCACCAAGAGCAATGCAGGTACAATTCAACATTGTATTTACTACTGGCTGGTCAGGCAATGTGCATGTGCTCCTCACAATGCAAAGCACATTCTGCTTCTCTCTGATTGAAAGTGTCATAGAGAAAATATGATGGAGTGTGTTTTCAGGCAGTATAGTAGCAAGATAGGAGAAAATTAACTCAAACCTACTATTTCAGCTGTGTGGAAATAAACTATTATTTACAAAAAAAATTGTGGTCTGAAAGGAAGGTCATAAGAACCAAACTTAAATATAGAAATTGCTCAAAGTCTCTGATGAATTTAAAGAATCCTGAATTTTACAGAA
Source organism: Megaceryle torquata (assembly GCA_024611175.1). NCBI lineage: Eukaryota > Metazoa > Chordata > Aves > Coraciiformes > Cerylidae > Megaceryle > Megaceryle torquata. The sequence goes on along the minus strand of JANIJG010002010.1, from coordinate 7,955 downwards.
AGCAACTCGGGTACAGAGCTTTTTTTCAGCAAAGGGTAAATAAAGAATTAAGTTATATCAATAGCTTGTCTCGACTAATTTTTTGCTTGGCATAGCCACAACGTAATTCCATGTAATATATCAATGGGATTGTATTCCACGACTAGACAGGCTTATTTGAAATATTTAACAAGCCTATGCAGCAGAACACAATTCATTTTAGAGATGCCCAAGCTGGTCTGAAGTTAGTAAAGCTCCAGGGCACCCTTCACAGCTACCTTAGCTTGGGTCTTGAGTCATCAGCATGGCACAGTTTAACCAAATTAAACTGGCTCGGAGCAATCACTCGGCAGCTTGTACATCCCAGTCAACAGCCAAGATGCTTCTGACAGTAGAGACAAGTGCCCAGGATTTGTGTTTTGAGGTTTCTGTACTGGGTTGTTTTCCATAGCCCTTTGAAGTCTGTTAGAATACACAAATGTTTTTTTTTCTCTGGGATTGGATTAACAGTAACATTTCTGAATTTTTTTTTTTAATGCTTAATTTTTCTCCTATTTCTTGAATTATGAAGGAAGATGATACGTTTTCACTTCATTATTTTTCACCTCATTATTTTTCACCTAGCACTGCTAAGAAGTAAGGTGGTATAATCACCCATCTCCTACAAGGAGGAAGGTAGAGAGCAAGTGATGCATGTTTTTTCCTGTTGCTTAGAATAATAGTCTATTAGTTCATAACAGTTTTTAAGATTGCAGCTTACTCAAAAACATTCTAATAAGGTTTTGAATCAGTCCTGTTTTCTCCAAGCCTCAGCATTTAATATTGTTTACTTCTCTATTTGAGTCAATTCATCTTTGTTCTCATCACAATTAGGAGCCAGTTGGCTTTCACAGTAATGCCTACGGTATAGTTATTATTATAAATATTTAGATTTTACTTTTAATGACAGGTTCAGGTTCCTATTCCTACATATAGACCCACATTGTTTTGCAAGTAACTTTTGAAATACAAATGCATCATTCTGTTTTCACAGTGATTAGTGAAAAAACATTTTTTGTGTGTGTGTGTCTGGAATTATTTTGGAAAATTATGGACTGATAAATGTTCTGCATTTCTGTATGGTCTGTGTGCTGTTGGCTTTCTGGTGGTTACAAAATAGGAAACATCCTATGGCACAAGGCCCTTCACTGTCTTCTGTGACAGATCCCTGTGACAGGGATTTGGACAGACTGGAGAAGTGGGCAGAGCAGAACCTAATGAGGTTTAACAAGGATAAGTGCAGAGTCCTGCATCTGGGGAAGAAGAATAAAGTACACCAGTACAGACTGGGAGGTGATCTGCTGGAGAGCAGCCCTGTGGAGGACTTGGGAGTCCTGGTAGACAACAAGTTCTCCATGGAACAGCAATGTGCCCTTGTGGCCAGGAAGGCCAATGGTATCCTGGGGTGCATTAGGAAGAGCGTGTCCGTCAGATCAAGGGAGGTTCTGCTCCCCCTCTACTCTGCACTGGTGAGACCTCACCTGGAGTTTTGCGTCCAGTTCTGGGCTCCCCACTTCAAGAGAGACAGAGATCTGCTCGAGAGAGTCCAATGGAGGGCTACAAGGATGATGAAGGGACTGGAACATGTGTCTTATGTGGAAAGGCTGAGACATCCGGGGCTCTTTAGTCTGGAGAAGACCGAGAGAAGATTTGATAAATGTTTATAAATATCTGAGGGCTGAGTGTGAAGAGGAAAGGGACAGCCTCTTCTCACTCATGCTCTGTGATAGGACAAGGGGAAATGGATATAAGCTGGAGCACAGGAGGTTTCACCTTAACATGAGGAGGGACTTCTTTACTGTAAGGGTCACAGAGCACTGGAACGGGCTCCCCAGAGAGGTTGTGGAGTCTCCTTCTCTGGAGATTTTCAAAACCCGCCTGGACGCGTTCCTGTGTGATCTGTGCTGGATTGTATGATCCTGCTCTGGCAGGGGGGTTGGACTCGAAGATCTCCAGGGTCCCTTCCAACCCCTGACACCCTGTGATCACTGTGATAATACCATCATCCCTGGATAAGGCAAAGTCAGTTCAGTTCTTTTCTGTGGCATTTAGTGGACTTTAGATCAGGTTTTGAGAGTTACAGATGTTCATGATTGCTGAAAGTCTTTCATTTCCTGAAAGACAAGAGAGAGGTCTGGAGCAAGATCCCTCTTCAAGATTTAGAGCTGAACCAAGTCTCCCTATATTAAGATTCAAGCATGATGTTCTGTTTTGATTATGATGCTAATTTTCATAACCTTTTGATACTGATCCTAAAATAGCTTTTTTTTTTTTAGTAGAAACTCAAAGAGAGCAAACCAGCTATCTGATACTTGTTGGTTTTCCTCTTAAAAACAGGGAGAAAAGAAATGCATGAATTTATGCTTGAAGTCAGCAATCCTGACATTTCTATTAAAAAGGTCATCTTAAAACACTGACTAGATAAATTATTATTGCAAGCATAAGTGTTGAACTGTTGCTATGTTTGGTTTATTTTTTTCACTCTTACAGGGTATTGCATAGAAAAAAACAAAGTGTAAAATAAAAATTAACAACAAAACCATAAAACAACAACAACAAAAAGCAAACAAACAGCTCAACAACTAATCAAGCCTCAGTATCAAACCCTCTTAAGGGTTTTGTATGAGCTCCAATAAGCTGCTGCTGGGACCAGTAGTGTTGGACCTTTGTCCTGATGTATTGAGGGTTTATTAAGAGCTTTGCCCATTTTATTTGGCTTTTTGATGTTTATATGTAGCTTGATTCAGGATTTCACCTTTATCCAGTGCTCATTAGTTGTAGTGGCCTTTCTAAACCAGGTCTTTTGGGAATTGCAGTGATTGTGACAGATGGTAGAGGAACAGGATTGCTCTGGGATGCTGCTTCTTGCTCTGTCTTTCTTTGTCTCTTGACTTCTTTCCTCTTATTTCAGTGCTGATGTTGGATTCCCATGCATTTGCCCCTGGAGAGACACAAATGGCAGTAGTTACTTATGCAGCACTTCACAGGGTACTTGTAAGAATAAACTCTCATGCTTCTCTTTGTCAAATAGAAATCAATTTTGGTTTTATTTTTTTACAATTGGATTTCTCTTTATACTTCTTGTAAGAGGTAATGTATTGAGACTATTGAAGCCTAAAGACACATCTTTGTACAAAAGCATGTTACAGTTGAGCCAAAGCATTCTTCAGCTGCTTTGCTGGAGTTATCTGCAATTAGACACAGTCTGATAGAGAACAGTGGTATTTTAATTCTAGCTTCCAAAAAGCCAAGATTACTTACAGCAATATTATCAAAATTTGTATGATCGATATTTCTTCCATATTTGTCTAGTGCAAATGGGAAAGGCATGTCACTGGCATCTAAGCTGCAGAAAAAATATTATTTTGCCTTGAAGAAGCAAAACTAAACTGAGAGAAGTTTTCAGCTGGGGAGAAAGGAAGGAAATGAGGGGAAAAATAATTGTCAAGGTGGTGGGAAGCAAGGAAGAAGCAGAGGAGACACTGGGATTTACTGTTTATGTCTCTCTTTCCTTATTGATAAGCTTAAGATTTTTCAGTCAGCCATGATGTGTGAGATTTTCTCAAGGCATTGTAAAGAGCACAAAATCCCAAGACTTAGCATAAGAGTTGCACCCACAAATATTTCTGTAAATTCAAATACATGTTGGAAAAACCAAGGAATGTAATGCAGAAACACTTACAATACAATGTCACAAATGTTTGCACCATTTATAATTTAATACCTCAACACCTTTCTTTCTCTCTCTCCCCTGTCTAGTATTAAAGACCAGATTTCCTTTTCTTTATTTAAAATAAAAAAGTAATACAGAGAGTACTGTATTCTCTCCAGTCTTGTGAGGTGACAGGCATCTTCCTTCTCTTCTCCCTGTCTTTGCAAAGATTAATTACCTCTTCAAACCCATGTGCCTTCAAAGCATTCTCCCTTTGATCCCTCTCCTCCTTAGCTGCCCATCATCCCTGGACTTGTACAAGGGAAAGCTTAAACTGGATTTGCCTCTGTATTTGTGAAATTCACTATGTGAAAGGGTGCAGCTTGCATGTTCTTCATTGCTTATGGAGTATTACTGGATTAACTCTAATCATGAGCTGCAGTGTATCCTGGAGAGGACCTTGGAAAAATGGGAGTAGTTTTGTAGTTTCAGGATCAGCGCTCTGCCTGTCTTGGTGTTCTCTTTTCTTAGTTGGGAAATAAAGCCCGCTTTTGTGGTCTCTTTCATTTTTAGGAGGCAGTCTCCTAAACCGAAACTATTTTCATCAGTATACAGTGCTACAGTTGATAATCATAAATTCAGTATAGTGAATATTGCATGTAAAGAAGGTAAATGAATTACAAATACCAAATTCTAGGTATCATCTGAAAAATAGAGTATTCTCTATTTGACATCTTCTTGCTTTGTATAACCTTGGGACTTAAAGTGTTGCAGGCTGCATGTAAAATAGGATTGTGATATTTTCATATACTTAACTGTAGAGAAAATCCTGCCTCCTGCTGCAGAAATAACTCTTTTTTTCAAACTATATAAAAAGAAACAACTGTTATAATCCTAAGGGTCTTAAGGTCTTGCTTCATGAACTAAAAAGATTGGTAAATGAAATTTTACTGTCGTATGACTGAACTCAAATCTTCCTCCTTTTTTTCTGTGGTAGATTTTTCTGATTTGTTTTGTGTTGCAAGATGTTTCAAAAGTTCTTTAAGTGGAATCAGACATGTGCTGCGTACACCACAGCATACAATTTTAATTTCATGGGGGGCAATTTTTTTTTTGTTCTTTGCTAGGCCTTTTATGAACATGCTGTTAGATTGCCTGTCTAATAGCACCTGCTGTGCTAGTGATGTGAATACGTATAATGGTATGTCTACCTTGGGAGATTATGGGTATGGTGAGTGCAGGGGACCAACAGAGAGGCCAATGTGTGTGTATACTTTCCAAATTCCTAGCTACGCCCCTGGCTAGATTGCACCATTAAAAGTAGCATGCTGTTCACACTGGAATATAGAAAGTGAAGATGAAAAAATAATGTATCTCTGCATGTTAATGACTGTCTATTCTCTGTGCTTCCTAGCAAACAGCAGAAGAATAATAATCTCTAAGGGAGAGCTATAGAACCCAGTCTCTGACTGGCAACCATTCCTTGAACTTGGAAAGCAATGTTATCTGTTCTAGCCTCTGTCTGTCACCTTAGCTTTCAGGCAATACGATGGTAGCTTTATGAATTTCACCTTACAGGGGACTAGTTATTAGGGCAGATGCAACCAGGGAGTTGACAACCTCCTACACGCATTGACTGGACTGACATTTGCTTAGCGGTAACAAGCTGCCATAGTATGGTGCCATGGGGGCCCTTGGGCTTGATTTAAGAGTGCTGACACCAACTGCTTGTTATTTCATATTTTAGAGCTGTCAAGGAGGCAACTGATGTCAGCATAAAATTATTTGATAACTCCAAATCATAAGTAAAGTACGAATCTATTGACAGCAATAAATTAGAAATCAAATTGTTGAACCCCACAATAGGGAGAAAATTGACAACTGAATGGTGTGCACACACATATCATGGGTAGAATGCACAACCGTATCCTGTGCCTTCACTCTGAAATCAATATGTATGATTCTATCTTTTAATAGCCTAATGTAACTGCTGCTGTTACTGCTAGAAGGTTTTCTAGGAAAGCACTGTATTGCAGATTCTGTTGTGTTCCCATTGAACTTTTACTTGGCAAATTTGGCAATGTTAACATTCACATTTTATATCATTTTTACAATCTTCACTTATGACCTTCTTGAAAATTTTATGTTGAAAAGAGGCTTTTGAAGTAGAAAGGTAATGGTGGGCTTGTTAGGCTCACTGTGAATATGATGCATGCTGCATTCCAACCCCAAAAGCTGAATCGGTTGCTTTACCTGTGTCCTACTTAATTTTCTTAGATTTATTCTGGTATAACTCCGTTACTATACAGTGAATCAAACTTGTAAGCTTCATTTGTAGAGTATCAAAAAGGATTTCTTTTTTTTTAGCTCTACAATGTTTCTTTTTCTTTTTTTTTTTTTTTTTTTCTTTGCTATTCCCTCACCCTAAGCCCATCACATGGATTTTGGGAGCTTCTGATTCTCTAATTCTGTCTCGGTATATACCAATTGAAAGCATTTAGTTGTGATTAAAGCAGATTGAATGAGATAATCCTTCTGAGTGAGCAGCTTCAAAAAGCTCAAACACAGCTCTTTGGGGACATGAACTAACTCAACACAAGCTAATTCCTGCGGCATCCCCCATGTGATGCGTCAGGCACTACTTACTTGTTTTGTTTACTAGATTGCATTAGAATTTTTTGTTTAAGAACTGAATTTCTAAGTAAGTTTTAGCAGTCACACAGCATGGAATAATAGAGTTTAGGATTCTTTAAATTGTGCAATAAAATGAATATTTCTATGTTAAAAATCAGAGTAAAGACATTTCTAATGGAAGCAGTGATGCATTGAGTGATGACCTGCGGAGGAAGGATAATAATATGCAAAGCACAGGAAATAGGATTGCTTCACTTTCAGCAATACAATGCTTTGGTTAGACATTATCATGGTCTCCAAGCCCCACTGCCTGGCCTCATGTTTAATACTTGGCACTTTTTCCAAGTAACATTAGAGTGGTAGCCAAGATTTTGAATCTGAGGCCTTGTAAGTGCAGCTGCAGTTAAGAATGTTGTAATGTTGACAACTTTTTCCAGTAAAGTATTTTCAGTTCAGATTATCGCAGTTGTTATTCGTTTATATTTAAATTCCTTTCCACAAATGTGTTATAACCATTATTTAAGGGGACCTAAACCTTAAGCTCTATAGCTTCTGTAAATATTAAAATATCTGATTTTTTTAATTTCACATTTGAATTATTGGATGGGGCTTTTTTTGCCACATCTCTTCAGGATCCACAGCTGATCTGATTATGCTGCTCATGAGCTAGCCATGAGGCTACAGTAAAAAGTGATTTGATGTCATCTTATGTTCACTGTGCAGGACAGGCTCAGAACTAAAATGTTCAGGAATATGAGATATTTTACTTACATGTATGTGAATCAAATTTAGTCTTTGCTGAATGCTGTGATCAATGGAGTTCCGTCGTAAAAAGTAATGAAGTAATTGCTTCCTTCTGGTCTTCTCAAAATTTTTTACAATATCATTATTAATCTCTATTTTTATTGAGTTGATTTCCCACCTTTTTTTTTTTTTTTTTTTTGATCAATGTGTGATTATTTGTCTGTTTTTTCTTTCCTTTTAATTCATTTTTGTCATTGAAACACTGGTAGAAAGGAAACTGGTATTCAGAAATCTTATCTGAGTGGTTTTATTTGGAGTCAGGTGCATAAAGTCAGTCTGTAATCTGAGGCAAAAACATATGAAGAATGAAAGGGTACCTCTTCTTCAGCATTTTAATGTAGGAGTGTGCTGTTTTTCAAAATTAATCTTGTTATTATCCCCTGTCACTGTCCTTTGGCTCCTGCTGCAGAGGGATATTCGGGTATGGGAGCTATGCTCCTTTTAGAAGGAATTAAACCAGAAAGTGTGTTTCAGAATAAACTCTAATGTGTTCTAGCAGCTTGTAGACATTCAAAGTATGGGAGCAAACCAGATCTATTTTAAAATGTCTCTACCAAAGCCATGTACTTTGTGGATATTGGGTTCTTGATGCTAAGCCTTTTAGTCTACAGATTGACTCCTGTTAGACTATAGTTCTTACTAATGGGGACATGACCTAGAATGAAATGGATGTAACAGTGAAAGGGGAAACAAGGTGACAGTATTAGCTTTTTGAACACATGCAGGTTTTTGAGTTCTGAGTAAAACCACAAACATTGTGATAAATATCTTTATTTAAAAAAAAAAAAAAAAAAGGTGATAAGAATTTTTTGATACGGAAAAAATATTTTTCATTTCAATATTAAAC
>JANIJG010002008.1:0-42471 GCA_024611175.1 Megaceryle torquata | reverse complement strand
AAGACAGGGGAGGGGGGGGGAAGGAAAGACAGGGGAGGGGGGGGAAGGAAAGACAGACTTTACTATACATTAAGGAACTGCTAAAAATCTGATGGCTGCCCTACTGAACAAATAATGTGAGGGTACTAAGATTAAAACCAAGAAATCTGCTCATCTCTTAACCCCTCCCTTTATAAGACAGAATTAGCTCCATATGATTGTAATTATCTAATGAAATTCACATAGAAGTTTTTATTACTCTGCTGCTTTATTAATGCTACTTCTTATATATGAGTGAAACAAGTAAACAATTTCAAGAAGTTGAATTATATTTAAACAATTTACCTTCTTTCAACAGTTTTTGTAGTATTTTCACAAATATACTATCTTTAGATGCTTCAATTGGATCACCTCTATCATCTGAACTGGACCATCTGCAAGTCAAACAACAATTTGTGGAAAAAATTGCACAAATGAAATCAAGTAACTAACAAGAAAAAATACATAGGCAATTTGATAAGTTATCAAAGATGATTAACACATGTTCACACATAAGTGTAAAAATAACATGTAAAAATTTCTTCACAGAAAGGGTTGTCAAGCACTGGAACAGGCTGCCCAGGGAAGTGGTGGAGTCACCATCCCTGGATGGATTTAAAAGATGTGTAGATGTGGCACTGGGGGAACACGGTTTGCTGGTGGACTTTGCAGTGCTGGGTTAACAGTTGGACTTGATGATCTGAAAGGTCTCTTCCAACCGAATTGATTCTATGATTCTTTAAGTGATATGTGCTTGGCTACAGCTCAAAGCAAGGGTTTTTTTTTCCTCTACCTTGTGTGAATTATTCTTTATCCAAGAATAAAACTGCAATAAAATTGCACTACTATAATGTACTTTAGTTTGGAGAATAATAGAAATGCTTCCTGTCTTCTAAACTGTAAAAGAACACATTATTTCTTTGATAAAATCAAAAATACTGTCCTTCAAGATAAGACTTACCTATTCTCAGTAATTATATTTTATGATTGAGATGAAAGTATAGATTTTTTTTCTGGTAGAATAAAGCAAAACCAGCAATTTGCTAACATTTAAAAAAAAAACCAAACTAACCAACCAACACCCAAAACTAACCCAAAAAACCAAACGCCAAGCAAAGGAAGAAGAAAAAAAAAGTATAATCTAAGTTGCAGACTTGTAACAGAACCCACAGACACTAAATGACAATTTTTCATCCTTGCTGAGATTTATATGTATCAGTTTTAAGTCAACAACAATCAAACTTCTTTTGCTGTGGGTTTAACCTTTCAGTTGTAAAATTTCCAGTTCCATATGTTAAAGTGCCAGACAAAACCAGTTCTCTTATCACTCCCTAAACCAACATGAACCTCTTTGAGCCAATGGGATGTGCTTGCAACAGATTTGGACTTGGGTCCCAGAAGCTATCACAGGCAAATCCTCTGTACTTCACTAAAACCATGGGTTTACCCTGGATGTCACTTGAACTCCCACAATTCCAGGACTTAATCTTAAACTTTACAGGGAAGAATGTGAGGGAAGGAGGCAGGGAACTGGGGGCTTGAGGAAACAAATCCCTTAGGTACAGAGGACCCTACCAGAATGTCAGGAGCACGCTAAGCAAGGCTCTCCACTCTAGCTGAGAACCTTACCACCATTTGCAGCTGTTAAGCTAGAAAAGAGATGTTACAGTGCCTACTTGTAAGGTTGATGTGTCAAACACTTGCTTTTGAACACAGATGAACATTAACACTACCTCTTTTGAAACAGCCATCAGTCTCTTTGTAAGCCTTTGTGACCTGGACTGGAAACTCAACTGGGACATCAAGTTTTCCAAATGCTATTGCAAGCAAAGTGATCTCAAATTGGATTTGATTAGTTAACAGAGCGGGCAAAATCTTGTCAGCATTATATGTCATTTGAATCATTTAAATATTATGTCCATAACTCTGCTCTCAACCCAGGGTAGACAGGACATGAGCCAATTACTGGACTGGTGCCACACAGCAGATCTGTTTTCTTCTGTCTTGAAATTAGTAAGAAGGGAAGAAAACACTTGGAATAGCATGAACCTGTTTCTCCACATTATTTATGTCATATGTGATAGTAATTAGCCATGCAACTAGGTATTTTCCAAAGACCACTGCACTTTGGAATCTATCCTATGTGTAAGTGTGAACCAAAACACTGCTTATTTTAATCACAAACGGCACGGTGCACTCGGAACATATTCATTTTCTCCCCATCTCTTCTTCCTCAAGTTGTCTTGGAACACGGATGGGAGTTAGAAAAGCTAAAAACTCCAGAAAATTAGAAAGGAAAGGGAGGAAATGCCACATAAGGTATTTAACCTGGAAGAGAATGGCAGCACAGCTCGATGAAAAGATTCTTCTAATTGGAATCAGCCTGTATTTGGTGTTGAACATCCACAAGTGGCTCTTTTAGTCAGTATTTAAGGCTTTGATCACTTACAGACACGAATGCAGCTTTAACTCAAAAGGTCGTGAATTTGTCAACATGGCTCGGTGGCCAAAATAAGTAAAATAAAAGTTTGCTGGAATGACCACTGCTCACCTTGCTCTTAAAAAGTTTCTGTGTTGAGTTGCTTCAAAGGGGGGAAAAAAAGAAAAAGTTTCAGCATTGGTCATTTCTTTTCCCTTAGCACAAGGCTCAGGAATGAAAGCTGCACAGCTACATTTCTGTCTCGAGTGCTGAGAATGCAGAGTTGGTTGCCAGTGAGCTAAGCAAAGTACTACAGATTTTTGTTGTTGTTGAGTTTTCATTGTATTAAAAGAGACATTCAGAACATGTTCTTTATGCTTTACTAGTCTTATACTATGAAATTCAGTCTTTTCAGTGAGCTAGAGAATCGTATACTAAGATGTAATTCTGGAAAATCTATGTCACAGATACTCCCAGTAACTTGTATTTATATTGGACTTACCCATCTCTTTGGAGAGCCTTACAGAGAATTTTAAGTTTAAGATTGTTTACATCCACTTCCTCCTCCTTCAATTCATGTAAGGAGAAAAGACAGGCAAGTTACATTTTGAATTATAAAAAAAAGCAAAAAAAACCCAAACTTCTTTTGCATAGATTAGGACAATGAATTAGACTCTTCAGTTACTGAACACTGTTTTTAACACATTCTGGTTTTACAGACAACCTGATCAGACTGTTGAAACACCAAAGACTTTTCATTTCCATCTGAAAACATGGCTCAGACTTTCTACAACAACCAACTACCTCAAATTGAAAAAGAGAGAATATTTTAAAGCACGTGAACAAATTCCAATTTGTAAACCATTGTATACTAGGCAAGTTTTATTTTAACATGTACTAAATGGTGACTGTAGTCTGCAGTGACAGTAGTCAAGTCTTTTATAAGCATGGCCAAGCTAATGAGCATGCATTAGTGTCCACATTAGGATCTATGTTTTACCAATATATCAGTAACTGTCTTCAAAGTTCAGCATTTGTCTTGGAAAGGGCAGTCCTTCCATTGCACAGAAACTTTGAGGTAATTGGTGTCAGAGCTCCTTTTAAAACATATCTGGAAAGAGACCTATAATTTTCCCCACCTCTCAATGTCCCAAAGCTTCACAACTACTTTAAATTCCCCTCATAAGTGATAAGAAAAAACACTGAATTTAGAAGCCTGGAATTAAGAGGATAGGTCTCAACATTACACCATGCTATTGCAATAGAAAAGCAGGGAAAACTTGGGAACAGTCAGTTTTTAGACTCTAATCTAAACCACCATCTCTAATTTGTGCTGAATGATTCTACTCAAGTTGTTAGGGACTCAATATTGGAGAAATCTGAAATTTCATCTTTTTTAGAGTGACATTTATTTTAGATGTAAAACCCACAATATTGTCGTCTCATTGTTCATGAATTGTGTTGACAGAATTTGAGAGAAAAACTAATTTGAGAACCACATGAGTTCACTCAAGTTTATTTTACCACAAAGTATTATTATTTGTACTATCTATGTTGTATAAAAACCAGGAGGGGGAGTTACAAATAAAAAATATGGAACATCCTTGTTAAGATAAAGAGAATTTAGAGTAACATGCTACTCTAAGTAGTAATACTCTTTCCCCTGTACACAAAATATAGTACTAAGCACAGGACAAGTAAAAATATATGTAAAGCAAAAAAAAAGCTAGATAATAATAATAAAAAATAAGTTATTGAAAAGAAAATTAATAAAATATTAATAAATAAGAATTAAAGTAATTTTAAATTTAAAAAACATTTTAAAAAACATTTTCAGAACTTTATAATTGTCAAATCAAAGTTACTGAAGAGAACAACAAGGCACAGTGATGTTTACAAAGCAGTGCTACAAAGAGGATCTTGAAGGCCACCCAAACTAGCAGGAACTGGGATAATCAAGGAAAAGCTCTCCTTTTCAATTGGTAAGGAATATTTCTGCTAAAATAATAAAACTTTTGCTTTTTAGCAAAGATTGTTGTAAATTCATGTTTGATGCCCCTCAGAAGTTGATGCTTAGTGTAAAATTACTCCTGCTAAGATACCAGATCATACAAAGGAGAAAGTGAGAAAGATGATAGCAAATCTGTGTTTCAGTGCAATTTACACATTAAAAAAACTGGTGACTACCCCACATTATCTGATGCCAATCAGAGAAGCTGCCCATAGGGAAGAGGCAAGAACTAAACTACTGCGAACAGACAATCTTCATCCTGCTTAGAGAAAGCCTCTGTAGGGAAGCAAGGATCTAGAAAAGAAGCTACAGACTATAAATGGGAAGTGAAGATGAGGAGTGTCATAATTTTTCTTAAATGATCTAAACCACATTTGGCATTAAGTCTCCAGTGACTTAAAAACAAACTGAAAACACACATCAGGGGTTATTTTTAATTACCATCTACTAAGCTAATATGTTAAATAACTACAGATGCACCATTCTAGCTTAATAATAATTAAATAAATAAATAAATAAAATCACTGGGTTGGAATTCCTTCAATAACTTCTCCTACCTCATCAATATATTCCAGCAGATCAAGTGCTTTCTTGAAGTCATACTCATTGGCCCTTCTGTTCTCATCACATATGTACATCTAGGATATGAGAGATTAACAAAGAGAATTATTTTTAGCCTACAAACTAATGTAACAGATATGATGGACAACTCACTGTGGGAAGACCACCATGTATTTTCCACTTACATGACCTTCTCATGAAAATATGTCTTGATTCAACTGCAAGTATTTTTATCGTAAGAAGTATACTTAAGGTTTTAGAGCAGCATTCCACCTACATGACAATGGTCTGTGGACAAATGATATTGGGTATAAGGCTGCTAGGTTTCAAATTTAAATGCCATTTAAGGCTGTAACATTCCTGGACTATTGTAGCCAGAGCTCAGCTCCACAAATAAACTCTCAGAATTATTTCTGTAATTAAGCTCAAAGCTGTACTTAAGCACACGTACTGCCTTTCACCTTTTCAAACCAGGCATGTTTACTATCAGTATTTCATCATTCCTCCTCCCCCCAATCCTAAATTAGTACTTCAAGGGAAAAGTAACATTAATGCTCTTTTACTTACAGTTTCCAAGTTTCATTCTTGCATTGCAAGTAGCAAGTATGAACGTTGGTCTGACAATACAGAAAATTCAGAATGAAAACTGTCACGGTGCCAGTGCTTGCTAAGTTATGAGTGACACTTCCTACTCTTCCCTAATCTCACTGATAGCCTCACTTAAAGATACAGGTAATGACTTCAGAATCTGCTATTAGTGTTGCTCTAAGAAAATGAGGAGAATGTGAAGAAGCAGCACTCTATCAGCCTTTGATTTTCCACAGGATTGCAGAAAAGAGCTGCAAACCTGACACCCAGACAGGACCTGATTTGCTTTAAAATGCATCATTGTTACTCACTGAATATTTTTTTGTATGTATCACTTGATGGTAAAAATATGCTGCAAACAGGGCAGAAACAGTGAGGCTACTTGTCCCTGGCTACCACCTGAAAGGTGTGTGGCAAAGGACTCGGCACTGTTAGTGATCCCTCTACTGGAGCAGTTCATTCATGTGTTTGTATTGATTTTATTTTTTAATTTTTCAAAAACAAAAGTAGAAAGACTTTGGGTGCCTCTTTGCAACAGATGACCAAAAGCCTCTTCTTCCTTCTAGCCCCTCCTTTTTCTAGATTGCAGCATCCATCACCACAAAGGTGGAATTCTTTGTTTCTTCTGCCTTCCAACTTCTGCCCTACTGAGAACGTAACAGAAGGTAAAAATTGTCTCATATCCAAAAACTGGCTTAGACCAATACATCAACTTCTGGCACCAATTTGATTTGCTTTTTCTCATAGCAGCACTCTAAAGCATACGTTCAACATGAAGAAATTTGAACCAAAACTAGCATTCTGAATTTTAGTGCTTGTAGAAATTAAGCAAAGATAAACCAATTCATACAACTAATCTTCAGGTGCTTAGCAAATCATATATGGAATAAAGACAGCTGTGATCTTCTCATTTATTTTATCAAGCAGAGGCAGAAAATGTACTGGAACTTTACCTGTGTAATAAAGAACACACGAGATACTCACATCAATGAGCTGAGATACAGACAACACCGGCATATCATTGAGGTTCAACTGCTTCTCCGCCAGTAATTGTTCAGGAAGCGTCTCCTGATGTAGCAGAAAGCGTTCCTGTTCTGCTATTTCTTGTAGTCATTTAAGGAAATTAATGTTTCATGTCATTAAAATGTAATAATAAATTCTGTGACACAGTAATAGCTATCGGGTCTACAAGCGTTCGTTATGGAACAATCTACTTGGATGCTCATCTATGTTCCTGAAGCACAGAAACACTTCCAATTCAATACTGTCATCCTGGTGAACTACTTCTTACTTTCCACTCAGGTTCTCAGTGTAACACAGACTGATAACTCTTCTTTATTCCTCAAAACCACAAAATGAATACATAGCATTGGAGGGAAGCTGTTGCACTGTGCAGGAAAGTAAGCTGGTTACAAGTTTTAGGAGCTACCTTTTAGCTAAAGGTCTGTGCCATGGATCTGCTCCATCTCATTAATTATTTAATTTTGGTTTGTTTTATTTTCCAGTATGATCTGTTTCGGGGTTAGAAACTTCTTAGGCTGAAACAATCAAAATGGAATAATTTCAGCCACATTACGTGACCCCCCCCTTCCTGCCCAGTTCCAATCCATGGTAGAAAGGGCAAAATAATTATAAGGGGCATTTTATCTGCTGCACTGGATAAGCAACATATGGCAGAAATAATTATTTTTAGTTTCTTTCTCAGTAGGAAGCTGCTACACAGAAAGCCCAAGTTTTAATGGCTGTGTCACATCTCATAGAGAAACACATAGCAAAGTCCAGACCAAATTTTGAGAGTCCATTTGGCTACTGAAATAAAGCTTTGATTTCCTAATTTTTTGACAGAAAGTAGCTTGAGTAATATTTCAAAGGTTCCCCCTGGTGGCCAGTGTCAGCTTAACTATTAGTGCAGAATTGCTTTCTCTCAACCTCACAGCACCACGTACTGCACAAACAGTATCAGGAAAAGGGTATTTTCCAGAGCGATAGGAAGGGCAGAGTGGTGAAACCAGTGCATTTGGTAACGAAGCAGAACAGGTTATTTCTACTTTCCCTGTCAACATCCTTTCAGTTAGAGCATAACAAAAACAACTGTGACTGCAACTTGCTAGATGCAGAGAGAGTAAGATGCTGAGAAAGCACTTCTTGATCACAAATGTATATATTTGCATGTCTTTGCAATTGTACCTTATTACAATATAACAGTTACTGGATTTCCTTGTACAGCCTAAGAGTTTCAGGACTTGAGAAGAATTCAGAATTGAGAGACATTCAATAAACAGGCTTTAAGAAAGAAAATAATTTTTACCTTCCATCTGAAATACGAAATACAGCCTCATGAAAACACTTTCAGTGTGAATTGTTTACACGTTTCAGTCACTTCATAACTAAGGACTTCTCAAAATACTGTGCAGCTTATTTATGACAACATTTTGCCATTATTAGAAAAAGGGAAAAGGTAAAAGTTTCCCATGCTCATAGTCCTAACTCAAAAGGTGAAAGCAAATGCTGAGGTTACTACCTCACCCTGTATTCCTTACCCTTCCTGCAACGAGCAAAAATCAGCCCATTCATCCTTACCACATTATATTAGAGCCCTCAATCTAATTAACGTGATTTTAATTCATTAGCTTTATTAGTCTGTTCTTCGCTTTGCCCTGGTTTTGTTTCTTACCTTCTATTTTCTCTTGCAGTATGTCTTCAGAGAAGTCAGATGCCAATGCAGCTAATTTGCTCAAGCCAAGAAGTGTTTTCTTCTTTGCAAAATATCGGGTCTCCATGTTTGCTAAAGTCTGCAATGTTCTGTGAGCCTGAAATTAATGAAGATGTTAGATATCAGTCTTATAAGTTAACATCAGAAGGTTAACAGATAAGGCTTTAATCTGAACTGCAGTCTCACAGCAATTTCTCTTTTGTAGTATTATAGACCTTATTTTTAAAAGTCATAGGAGTTGCACATTAAAACTCTGAAGAGTGTACTTCAGAAGGAGGCATAGATCTCCATTCCAATTATATTTAAAAAAAACCCCTAAAGTCTTTACAGTACTAATCAAGAAAAACTATCTTATGATTAAAATGTAAGTTGTAACTTCACATATTATACCTCTGGGATCTTATTTAAGGCTTTACTATAAAAGCTTAGACAGAACAATTTCACATACAGATTAATTTACTTGTTAATTCAGGAACTTGAAAAAATAAATTATATGCAAAGCTGCTGCAGTAACTAAACTTATAGGCAAAAATTGTCTATCAGACAAAGGAACAGAAAGTTTCTGAGCACTTATTCGAAATATAACTACCCAGACTGAATTACTTGTATATTTTAGAATCCTTTCCCCCTCTTCACAGTACTTTGCTATAACAGGGAAAACCTCAGTAAACACAAATGGAATATTACAGTATTCTCAGGGTGGGTTTTTTTGGTTGTTTTGATTTTTTTTTAAGGAGCATACAGTATTATTAACCTTTAATTAGTAGTAGGATAAATGTTTCCATGCTCTGCATGCTTAATAAAAGTGCACATAGATTGAAAAAAGCCATTTTTGTTTAGAAATAGTTTATCTGCTACAGTGAAATACATTCCTAAGTCTAGCAGAAGGAAAAACAGACTGAGCAGCAGGAAGTGGGGAAAGCATAACTGTGTTGCCTTGTAGGCTGCCAAGGCTCAAGTTTAGAAACAGTGTCACGTTAATCTATCCACATTTGCTAATAAAACCCCCAAACTTTTAAACTATGTAAGTGACTAATCTATACCTTTTTTACTTCCGTGCTAACTCCAAATTCTTTTGTTTTAAATAGTTAGTCTTGCAATACAAATTATAGTTTTTCCCTTGTTGGATAATCTGATAACACTATCAGTATTCACTATAAACCCCCAATTTCACCAAAGTAGTGATCATGTAGCCAAATGAAACTTCCTTGATAAGAAAAAATATTAGTCACTATCACAGAATGAAAAGCATCCCTAATTTCCATTACATGGTGCAGTGGCTTATATGCTATACCATATGATGCCTGGAGGGAGGCTTTTGGTACTCCATAAGCTATGGCATCTCTCCCCCAACACATCCAGATAAGCTGTCTCTTGATGATGACGAGTCGTAACTAGATAATTTGCCTCCTTGAATATGTGCTTGACCCGTTTAACACGTGATATTTTGGTTTGGTTGTATTTAAGAAACCCTACCTTTTGCAAATCCTGACTATTGATGTCATGTAACCAGCTCAGATGCTCATGAGCTTGCAAGAAGCTGGCCAGCTGTCCATGCTGAGCAATAGGCAGAGAGAACAGCTTCCCTCGCTTTCCTTTTTCTAGGTACCAGCGAAACAGGAAATCTGAAAAATTCTGAAGAGAACAGGAATATGAACAGATTTTAAGAGTTACATTTAAATATTTTTATTTGTCTTCTAAGGCAAAATGCTTCATAAATTACAATTGGTAAGAACATATCAAGAAGCTGCCTATCAAAACAAGACACAGACATAAAAAAAATACAATGTTTATAAAAAAAAAACCCAACAAACCAAACCAACCCTAAGATCCCTGACAGAAACAGTGTTTAGAGAGCTAATGAGCTACTCTGCAACATATGCTGATAGGCACAGCATCCTTCATTGGAAGTGAAGGAAATGCTAAATGTAAATTCTTCATATTAACCCACAAGAATGGAAGCAGGTATCAATCACATTGATCACAATTTGTGCCTTATTTTTTTACCTACTCCTTTGCCCCCCTCAGAACTGTGCTTACCATTTCCTTTATCCTGTTTCTCAACAGTGAGTATTAAAGCCTCGCTATTAAAAACATTTACTGTAATTTCTGTCTGCTAGTGATAGTTTTTGTTTTTCCTTATTAAAAGCAACCTTTCTGTAGTCTACTTCTGCACACTGCAGGATTTCTCTTTCCGTAGCTGTTGTGGAAAGAGAAACAAAAATTGATTTCATCAAATCTCAAATAAGCAAACTTTTGTCTCAGTTTCCCTCATTTCAAGTAGTCTCTACTGAATTTTCCTTAAGCTTTCCAATTTTCATCACACTTAGAAGTTTTTACAAAAGTTTTTAACAGAAATTGGAAAAATTGTCCCTGAAGTACCTAGCAAGACAATAAAAAAGACCACAGCAACATCCCTACCTTCATACTCTTTTTCACTACTTTTCTATTTATAGATTTAACAATCTCACATTCTCTTCTGGAAATTATCCTTAAATTCCTATTACACTAGTTAAATAAAACAGCACTACACTGACTACAGCACCTCAGTGAACAAGTCACAAAATACCCAAAGATTATAAGAGTGAGACAATGTGAGGCACAAAAGAGGTCCCATGAAAAGCTACTGCCCATAGAGCTAGTGTACCCATATTTCTGCTGACTGGCTTCGAAGTCTCAGGGTAAAATACTCCATTAAGTTCTGCACAGTGAATGTTTACTTTGCCACATCACACCCGTATGTACATATAAATATATACTTATTAAAAACAAACACCACAGAAAAAAAAAACATAAAAAATAAATAATAACTTCATAAATCATAACTTCTGAAACATTTCAGGTGCAAGCTATTATAAAACACTATCTAAAGGAAATAGGAAAAAGAGTTACCTGATCTGCAAACTGACTCATGTAACGTTGCAATCTGGCCTGGTTGTCTGTCTGCTCACACATTTGCACCAGGATATCAAAGTCACAGTATCTCTCTGCTAAAGTAGCTGCCATCTGATACTGCCCCAGGGAAACTAAAGTAACCAAGAAAAATAAGTTATATCAAACAAGCTCATCTTTGACCCTAAAAGGATGCCTAAAAGGCAGAGACCAGAAAAATGAAAACAAGTTTCAAGTGTTCACATCAAGGAGAAACTTAAACATTCTCAAAGAAACATTCACCTACCACATACATACCCTGTGCAGATACAGTTTCACACAGCTACCACCTCTGGCCCCCAGTACAAGAAGGAAGAAGTTTAGTATTCTAAATAGCCAGTATACATCCTATTTTCTCTGAGTTAGCATCATCTCCTATCTGGGCAGAGGAGAGGGGAGGATTCAACACATGACTTAATATCTGTAATAATACCCACTTAACTATATGAAGTGAAAAATCAGCAGGCAAAGGCTTTTGATAAAAAAACAGAACAAGTAAAAGCAATGGGGTTTGTATTAAAAATATATTATTTGAACTCTTTCTTTTTAGTTCAGTTAAATAGGCAAGAGTTATCCCAATGCTCAGTTTTGTTTGTAAGGAAGTATGAACTTTAGATTTAACTTAATGACAAAATATTCAACAAGCTAAGAGAGACCATGAATGCCAGTAAAACTGAGAATGGTAGTTTAAGAGACTTTTCTTTATAGTGTTAGAAGACAGTGATTATTAGACTGTTCTATCTATATAATTTATTTTTACTCTAAAAAAAAAAAAATTATAAAGTTAATAAAATTTAATTACTCCAAGTTATCGCCACTTAAAAAGGGTGCTTTGCCATCAATTAAAGACTTGACCATGTCTCACTCCTTAAACAACAGGTTTGATTATTAAACAACCAAGATTTGAAAAGTAACTTTTTTTTGTGAAAGACATTAAATAAGGTTTCAGGTGTGACAAGTGACAAAAGAGAAATTCCTTTCAGAAAAGTATAAGTTAGCAAAAGGAGAAAAAGTCAAGCAGGGATGTGTCTTCTTAGAGGTACGTGCATGGATGCAGCCCTGAATGCAATTCTGTAAGCTGTTTTTATTTTGTAGATATCTCATTAAATCATAAAGCCAGTCATTTATACTCTCTGAAGGCCATCATGTAAACCAAATAGCATTCATTATCAGATTTGCATCATTTTCTCACCGAATGGAACATTTAATCCTAGTATTAAGGGAAACAGAACTTACTGAGAGGAGACAAGAGTTCTGATCTTTTCTGCGCATATTCCATTTCCAGATTGCTGTATCGCTCTTGATCGGCAGGGCGGTCCACAGATTTCAGCTGAGAAACATAGCCATCTAGAAAACAATCCAGTAGTGACACCAACTGTTCAGCCACAATGCTACGGAGGTTACTGTCTGCCTGGGGATACACCATCTTCAGAATGATCCCATGCTGACGTATTATTGCTGTACGAAGGCCACTGCATGCTTGGGAAAAGAACACAGGGAACATTAAAACAATAATCGTGTACCACAGGAATCTATGCTGAAGCATAACAGAAATATTACTATGTATAATTAAAAAAAAAAAGAAAAAAGAAATTAAACCATTTTAAAAATCAAAGCAATACTATAAAAAAAAACAAACCCAAAACAAACACATACTCTCATCTACCTTCACATACTAAATTTGGCCAAAATGGAAGAAACAAAAAAAAAAAAAACCCAAACAGAAACAAAACCACCTCCTGAACTGCACAAATCTGCACTATCAATACCAGCTATTTTTCAGAAGAAAAAATAAAAATCACTTCCACAATCTTTAAGCGAAGTGGAGAATGCCCACAAAGAAAAGGCAACTTCTCTTAACCTGGTTGAAATACTTGGATGCCATTGAGACATAAAACACCGAAATAGATTGCAAGGGTCCCGCTTCTCAAAAGATTTTTTTCCTTGGGAGCACTAAACAAGTGTGCTTTCTATGTAGAGGTCACAAGGAAGCCTAAGCACCACGTGGGAAGTGCTTGCTTCTGCAAACATTTGTTTTGATAGTTTTTCATGTTATTAAACTATCAAAACAAAACACACTTAATGAAGTAGACCATCCTCAGTCCTTTTAAAACAGCTATAGATGGCATTTTATCATTCATTTTAATGTTAGGTATCCTATAGGTCTGTCAACCAGAACCAGTGCATACAAGAGGAAAAGAAAATTAGCTTTGTCTCCCAAACTTTGTTTTTGTAGTCAGATTTGCAATGCAAGTTTTCAGGAATTATCATCAATGCTGGACAAAGTAAGTGTTCATTGATTCATTCCATTTCATTCACTAAATGAAACCTTTCGTTTCTCTTATTCTTACTGACAACCTCGTAGCAGCTTTTAAACATGTTAACATGAAATTGAAACACTTGTGTTCTGAAACTCATTAAGAGTATTATTGTTTAGGATAGATTATTAATAAATTAGTAATAATGATTTCTCACCTGTCCATGGAATATATTCAGGTTCTCTTTCTGGAAGCTCTCCTGTTTTATATAAAGAGGCTCTAGACTGACGATACTGACAGGCAGCTTGTAGCATGTCCTATTTAAAGGCAAGGACATAAGTACTTTAAAGTCTACCTGCATATACACAAACCATAAAAGACGTTGTCTTTTGTAATTCTAAAATATTCTTTTAATATCCTCCCCCTCCTTTCTACACCACTTCCTCAGTTGTACAGAAGAGCACATATTGACTGAGCAAGAAACCTCAGTGCTCAAGAATAAGCTGTTCACTCTTTGCTACACATTTATGCTTCTACAACTTCCAGCAATGCTGTGATGTCTCAAATTCTCCTGAGCCTTGCTCAGGAGGCAAAAAAACAAAAACAAAAAACAAAAACAAACTATCCCCAATTCTGCACGAGACCATCTTTTCCTTCCTGATGTATCTGGATGTGTGGAAAGTGCCTTCGCTTTTGTTCATACATCAGTGAATTAGATGTGCTGTACTCACTCTGTTAAGTGCTCTTCAATATTTACCTCCCCCACCCACAGACTTTTTTAGATATTGCATTTTTATACCTTAATGATGTTGTTCACATTGACAACTATCTGGGCCCACTCAATTGATTCAATAGGCATATCTTTCAGGGTTTGTTCCTCCTCTTCTAGTAAGCATTCAAAGATGGAATCTATCTGGGACACCTTAAAGATAGAAAGAAAATTGCACTGAACAGAAACATATCCATTACCAGCTGATACCCAAAAGCCAAGTTATGAGAGTTTTACAGAAAAATAAACAAATATTATCAGAAACCACATACATCACCAAAAATATTAAAAGGTATCAACTACTCAAACGAACAATGAAATCACCAGTTTATATTTCACACAATACTTAGAACACAGGAATCCTCTTCTTTCCAGACTTAAACCCAGCAGAAGAAAAAAAAAAAAAAGTCTTCATTTTTGAAGGCAATTCCATAAACTTCCATTAAACATATTCTTCTGTCTTCTTCTTTTGAAACATTTGAAAATAGAATCTTTATTAGATAAAGTATACTGAATAACCTATCTGCTTTAAAATATTGGACTATTGTTTCTATTTCCTTTTACAATTACTGTTCTTAATTAGTCACTACTGTCCTCTACAGGAAAAAAACCTCCTAGGAATAAATGTTTTGTGTACAGTTTGTCTCAAGAAGAGAAGGTGTTTGACTGGAATGTGGCATCAACGGAGAATTAGCTTAGATTTACTAATGTCAGAGAGGACGAAAAGTTCTGAGACTGAAATCACACAATTCCATCCAGGACAGCTCATCAAAGCAACTTTCCTATCTGGCAAACTTCATACTCTTCAGCTTACCCCTTAAAAATGACAGTTTAGCATACGTCTTCTCCTACATTTAATCTGTGAACTGCAGACATAAAAACGTATGCACACTGAAGTGATGAGAATACAACCCCACCATGCTTATTTAAAGGGAGTTGTGTAAAATTGAATTGATCTATAAAGGGTAAAGTTTCAAAGTATACATTAAAGCATTACAACTTTTACTACATGTGATACTGTACAATAATTCTGAAAAAAACCCCAGGTTTCTTACCTCTCGAAAGAACACATCTGCAGGGGTAAGACTTGGTGGAATGTCACACTCCCTTTTGTTTAATGCGGTCAGTATAGCAGCATTCACTAGCTCAGGCAGCCTGGAGTGGTGATTCTTGAGAACAATAGCTGCTGCCAGTTTCTCTGCATGCTCACAGAGCAACAATCGGGTGGCCATTGGCATCCCTCGTACTGGGATATTGCCCAGTCGTTCGAATATACCAACCTGTTATTGAAAAAATAAAAAGAAATTAGAGAAAAAGTACCACACCCACTTTAAACAGTATTCTAGAAGAATTACTTTAAGACAAAATAATAGTCTACTCTGTATGCTGATACCAAAAGAACAGCAGAGTTTTACCTGATGAAGAAACTCAATGAAGAAGGAATGTGCTTTTGTCTTATCCTCTAGCTGATGAAGAAGAATGAGTGATGTGTTGCTGAAACCAGCTGCTTCTAAAAGAGAAAAATCTCATATCAGAGTGCTTGCTATCTTAATTTCTTCGATAACTAGTTGCTTTGGTTTTTTGTAGGTTGGTTGTTTGGTGTTTTGTTTGTTTGGTTTTGGGTTGTTTTGTGGTTTTTTTTCCTATATGGTAATTATATTTCTATAAATTTCTACAGTGTTACTGTACTGGTACTTTTAAAAAAAATACATGCACAAACATTTATATATTGCTTACCATGCTAGCTGTAATGTAGCTTTTGAACTCTACTGTAGCTGAAGTAAAGTCTTTAGAAGAAATCTAGTATCTTTAGATCCATACAACTATTCTGAAGCACTTAACTCATTAAAATAGCAGCTCATCAGCTTATTCAAGTTTTATTAAGATTCAAATTTTAATCTTCACTGTAGACTAGCTATTGCTAAATTTATTATGCCCTAGACCACAGCTACTGCAGGATAAAATGTTAACAGGCATTCAGACCTATTGACTCTGCATTACCTGCCCAATTCCACTGCACACCATAAGTGGCTGCCCAACACTGCTCTACTTTTCTTCTTCCACAAATGAGCTTTCATTTGAAAAGCCAGCTAACATTTCTGCCTGGACAATCAGGTCCTTAGGAGTCAGTAAGGATGATGGAAGCTTCTTCATTAGTATCTTCACAAGTATCTCACCTCAGCAGAGTTCTCAGAGCCCAAGATATTTTCCCATTTCAGAATTTCTGTATCTTCTAAGTGTGCTTTAAACCAAAAGACTACCAAGATACAAAAACTCAGAAGAACTATCCCTATGAGCAAAATTAGCAAGACAACTTCCAAGAAGTCATCAATTTCTGCTTCTTTCTTTAGCCAGGAATAAATGCAGATAAACCACTGAATTAAAAAAAAAAAGCCAATTCAGAAAATACAAGGGATCTGATGCCTGACAATTCCTAACTGGCTACCATGCAGAAACAACAGCAGAAAGCATCATCCATCTGCAACTATTTACAAAATGAACTTTTAAACCAAGTCTCTGCTCAGTAACTGGCAACCCGTGCCTAGAGGTCCTGGGGACAGCTTCAAATTAACATTGTTCGTAAGAGACAGGGAAGCATGTCTCAGCATTTGTTTTCAGCATTTTTTGCTGAAAATGCGTCTGCTTTAATTCTTTATGTACAACAAATACTCCAAAATAAATCTCTCTAGTCCTCTTTTGGGCAGACATAACTACCAATGCCCAGAGGGGTGCGAGCTCACTCTACCCAGGATCTATGCTGACAACAGGCTCAGCATGAGCAAGTAAACTCTTTCTTTCAACATATTTACTTGTGGAAAATAATTTAGATCTACCCAAGGAATCAGGGAAACACTAAAATGACACCACCTGTTTATTGTATAATGTACCCTTCTTGAAAATGTTTTCTTTGCTGTTTGTGTTTACTATATGAAGTCAGGAACTAAGCACAGTACACTGCAACTTTATCTGGCAGTCTCACAGGATGCATCTTTTAGCCTTTCTGGAAATAGATCTCGTGGCGCTGGATGGCAAGAGACATCTGTGCCTTTTTTGCAATCTTAAATTATCATTTAATCCAGCAAGTTTTTCATTTAAACAGCCCCAACCCAACCAACATCAAAACCAAAAAACTCAACAAAGCCCACACCATTATGTTTACCTTCAGGTACAGATTCAGCCCATCTTGGATCAGAGGCAGGGTAATCATCCATTAAATCCACACTGATCTGAGTCACTGCCCTATCCAGCTCAGCATCAGAATCAAGATCTGCATTACTTGGAAAGAGTTCAACTACCATGCTTTGTGCATTGATGATATCTTTCCTGAAATAAAAGAAATAAAAAGTACGTGAAATAAAAGCAACAGACAGGATTACAGGAACAAGAACCACTCAGTTAGTATGGTTTTCTGATATGCTTTTTGTAAAGTGCTTTAGATTATAAGCATCAAGCATGGGTTCAGCTATCTTTAGTCATGGATAAAAGGTATTCCAATTCTATGGATAAAAAGTATTTTGATTCTTTTAAAGCAAGAAGGCTGCACAATCTATAAAACAAAAAAGCACAAGCCACGAAGTGTTATCAGTAATTTTTTATTTTATTGTCCCTATTGCTATTATTTAAGAAAAAAAAAAAAAAAATTCATCATACTGAGCTAAGTCTGGATGTCTCTGATAGCTAAGTCACCAAATTGCTATTGCTTGCTTTAAAATCCGCTCAAGATTACACGTAAACACTCTTACAGATGGCAACAGATTAAAAGTGCTCAGGAAAATGCTTCAGTAAATATAATGCATTACTCTTTTTTCCTACAATTTCAGAGTGTCCAATTCTATTCAGGTCAATAAGTAAAAGAGTAAGAAGCATCCAAATCCTTAAACCTCCAAGGTATGAAGTTGTACTAAAGAACTCTATGTAAGAAGTACGCAATATTCACAGAAAGCACTGATTTTATTTTGTGACTAAAATTAGAGTATTCTGATTAAGAAGGGATAATGTGATTCCAATATAATATCTAATTTTGGAAATAGTTATATTTTTTATGAGACTTTCAGTTTGAATATTTATATAACCAAGGTAGCTTGAAATAAAAATGAGCAGTGCATCCAGAAATCACACAAAGGCTTACTTTTAAATGCTGAAATGTACTGAATCTTTTCTTAGACAACCTGCCATTATTTGCTCTGCATGAATTGACTGGCCATTTGGACAGGTCATTGCTACATCTGTTCTGCAGAAGATATCTCCATTCATTTCATCACCATATTTTTCTGGAACAAATGTGAACCAACACTATACACATCCAATTATTAATTTCTTCTAGTTTCTTAAATAAATCCCAAATTTGAATCAAATTAACATTAACCTTTCACATTGTTTCACACTGTTTTTCTTACTACCTTCTACTTTCTTCTGACCCTGCTTCCAACCCTCTTGTTCACAACCACAGTGATTCCAACTTTCCTATTTGTTATCTGTGCTCTCAGAACATGGCTACCCCAGTCACCCAGGACTACAGCCATCTTCAACAGCAGTTCTGTTTACCAACACGTGCTCTTGTGAACACATGTACACTTTATTTCTAAAGTCTCTGCATGTTTACAGATCTTGTCTTAATATCCTTTATTATATGTGCCTAATCCCCTTCATGATCTTCAACCTCACATGCAGCTCTGTGTTAAAAGCACTTCTACTTCCTGTTATCTTAAATCTGTTTTTTCAAAGTTTTAAGACTCCTTAAGGAGATTAGTCCTAAGAGGGTTTGTGCATTGGTTTGCTTTGTATTTGGTTGGTTGATTTGTTGATTTTCTTTTCTTTGTTAATAAATATATTGAAAACAATTCCCTCTAAACGTAATTAATCTACGAGTTGATGTTACTCATTTCAACATTAAACCTTTCAAAGACACTGCATGCCCCTTAAACAGTCATGTCACTTCAGTCAGGATAATTTAACAGTGTATTTCCTTCTAGTCCCCCATGTCAATCAAACTAAAAAACCACATTATTTCACCACAAAATCTGCCATGCTAGTTATTATCCTTCATGTCCACATAAACAGTATTAAACATATTCAAAAGTATTATTGAAAACAGCTATTCAAGTAAAAACGTGGAAGAAACGGAAAAGAAAAGCTTTGTTGTTTTTTAACAAAACACCATTTACTAAAAGAATAAAGAAATCAAAGTAACAAAGTTTAAAGTTGTTTCATGAGCAGTAAGAAGTAATGTGACATCACAGAATTTATGCAGAGTAAGAAAGTCATTAAGATTATAGAAGTCTGCTCCTTTCTAGCACATGCCACTTCTTCACTAGCTCAAGATGTACCTAACAAAAAAGATGTGCATGTGCCATTAAAATAGCTTTATTTAAACCAATGTAAGAGTATCTTTGAGTAAGAGATTGTCTTGCTAAAGTGCCTTTAGGAAGAGCAAACAAATGAAGCCTCAAAAACTAACTGCAATTTCTACCTGCAGTACTGTAGAAAAGCAGCTTTCAGTAATTTGGTCTTATCTTCTTGAGCTGTAATTTCTAGCCTACCCGTTGTGTCAAACGCTGGACTCTGAAAATGCAAAGTAAAAACTTTGGTTGAAAGACAAAAATTAATCTTAATTATGAAATTTAAACATCATTTTCCAAGCAGCAACAACACAAATTTAAAATAAAAATGTCATCAGGACACACTTGTGTTTATTAAGGCAAACATAAGCCCGTTGGTTATATCACAAGGAAAGTCACACGGTGGTTTGACCCCAAGCATTTTTAAAAAATTCACACAAACTGCAAAGGAACCTACACCAACTTTGTTCACCAGTCACACCTTTTACGGTGATTTTAAATATTTTAATATTGAAAACCAACACTTTTGACTGAATTTAAAAGGTAGGAGTAGTATCACCCACAAAATCAATTTAAGTGCAGACAAATCTAACTAGATATTAGTTCAATAAGAAAAATACAGTTCCATCTGAGCAAGCACCACAAACGTCTTCCACTAAAATACTAGGTAATAATGACTGATTTAAAGGTAATATAAATTGAATGAGCATTGAAACTCACTCTTACTCCATGGAAATATACTCTAATGTGTATTGTAACAACTTTTCTTTTGTTCCCTATACTTCAGGGCATATACATTTTAAACAAAACACATCTGACGTAAACAAGAGCACACTGAAGAAAATATAAATAAAAATGCTTTAACATTTTTATAAGACTAAAATAACAAACATATCACAGGTCTGTGATACCTGTGATATGTTTGTCAATATGTGATATGTTTGTCATATATATATGTCAAGAGCAGAAATAGTATTCAGCCACTATATAGCCCTTCTCAGCTTCACCTCTAAGCTTTTTAGAGCATGATAAGAAAAGTGTCTCATATGCACAAGGGAACAGACAAAGACTGAGGAAACAATCCTGACCAAAAAGTGGGAACAAAGTATAGTATGAGTCTCTGCAGCAGTGTTACATCAGGCCTAGTGGCATATATTAGTATCTCTGTGAAAACAAAACAAAAAGCTTCATGGGAATCTTGACTTCAAAACAAAGGAAAATGAAAAAGTTATCCAATCTGGCAGAAGTTCTAAAATTTCTTTGGTTTTTAAAACTGCTTTCATTAAAAAGAGACTCAAACACTTCTAAAGTTGGTTTGTTTGGGTTTTGTTTCTGGTAATTTGTTTTTGGGTTTTTTTTTGAAGTCAAACAAGCCAGGATTTTCATGTTGAAAATTCAAAGCTGACAGAAAAACATTTTATTTCTACTCTCAGCTTTCAAAGAGCCAATCAAGCAACCATTACCTCACTTCTTGGTCCAGCAACAGAAGAGGACAGAGAATCTTCAAGATCTTCAGGAAGCACAGAAATGTTTTCCCTGGACAAGATGGTGATAAGACCACTTTTTTTGGCAAAGAAGATGGGGAAGCTAGTACAGGACCCTGCTCCTAATATACTATCTCCTAAAATGAGGAAAGGGGGGGGAGGGGAAAGGCAAGAACAAAAATGCCACTTTAAGAACAAAATGCAATAGTTTCATAGACGATTATTAAATTGTCATGAACAACCAGCACTAATTGACAACTGCACCTGACTTACAGAAATGGTGGATACTATTTGCTACTCCAGCTTTCCAGATACTTTATTTAAAAAACAAACAAACAAACAAACAAACAAAAACAAACAACCCCCCCAAAACAAACAAACAAACAAAACCCCAAAAAACCCAAACCAAAACAAAACAAACAAAAAAAAACAAACAAAACACCCAAAACCAAAAAACAACACAAGATTCATGTGGTTCAAATTCTACTTAAGGACTCACATGCATGGCCTACTTGAAAACACCTTTGGAGATCAAGGATGACATATATAGAGACTTCTGACACAGGGACAATAGTATAAATTTTAGTCTGAGTCTTGACACAAAAGTTAACTTCAAGAAAACAAAACCAAACAAAACCAAACCAATCTGCAATGAATGTTGTGAGAAAATAATTAAAAAAAGAAAGAAGGCAACCCCCCTCACACCCTTTCATATCCCAAAAGTGAAGATCTACTTCAGTTTCATCCGATACACTGTAAACAAGAACAATGATGGATGCCATGTCAGTGCTTTCTCCATATGCTCACAAGAAATTCACAACTTGATAGATTTAATAAAGAGAAAGAGGAGTGTAAACAAGAATCTGCTCTCCAAGAAATCTAATTAGTGTAAAAATATACAGTTCAAAGGTATCAATGAAATAGGATTTCCCCCCCTCGCCCTGCACGTTACCTTGTATGCCAAATACAATTTTCTCCTGTGGTAAAGAAATCCTTCCAGTTCCAGTGGAACAAGCAAACACTTCATCTTCCTTATAGAGGTAAGCACCATGGTTGAAGTAATCTGGGACTACCAGACAGCACAACACTTCCTCTTCTGACTGAAAGTGTTACATATGAACAATATCATATATATTATCAAAACCTTAAGCAAACATCTAACATTTTAAAGGCTGATCCGAGTTGCCTGAATTTGTTTTAATTTTTAACAAGAAGATACGGATATAACTGACAACTTTAAAACCCAAACAAAACCACTTCTAATTTGCTCTAAAACTTAAGATCCCTTTTTCCCTTCTTCCATATATATCATGGTCTTGTTAATTTCACATGGAGAGATAAGTAGAGAGATCAATTGTTCTACAATTTTTCCACTCCTTCCATTTTGAGACTCAATTTTAAGATGCTATTAGAGGCAGGGCAAGACAGGGAAGAGTGGAAGAAGTTTACTGAACAAAGTTAATGTCTAAGTTTATGCTTCTACAAGAGACAGCACAAACAAGGTAAATTAAAGACAACCAATGTGCCCTCCCCTCCCAGCAAGACCGGTGTCTACCAAGGACCAAAATACAGGTTTCTTACCTCTTTGTCCTGCTACAAGAGTCTAAAGAGTCTGAGATTTGTTCTAAATGGATTGCGTAAGTATATTATAATTTATATACAGGAACATTCTGAAACACTGTGCTTTCTTAACTCAGTTTCAGAGCATTCATTTGCATACCTGAAAAGATGGATTATACTGTGTGACCTCCACAACAACATCCTCGGACATCTGGTAGCCTTTATCCTCTACTGTTATCAGAGTGTAGTAGACAAGACACGGCTGATCTCCAGGATGCCACGCTGCAGCAAGTATCACCAGTCCGTCACTATTCAACAACAGAGATCACACTCTTGAGAGATGATTATTTAATATTTTACTAGCTCTAACTCTACCACTCACAAAACCACACATTTAAGTATAATAGTCACACACAGCAATTTTTCTGTACTTCTTTTTTTAAATAATACGCTATTTGTTATTTCAAGCTGTTTAATTAACAGTATTCATATCAGAGTACAGAACTGAACTAAGCCAGTTCTGATTTTATCTATTTAATTTAAATACAAGACAGAATGAATTCTCTGCATTTGCTGGAACAGGTCATAATTACTTATTTGCTGTCTTTGTAATATCAAGACAAAACAAATAGCCAAATCAGATACGATGACACTAAAGAAGTGAAAGGTATTATTCTTAGGTAAAGAATTTGTAATGCTAAAGAGACAGTGATAGCATGAAGTATAGAACAAACTAGTTATCTGATATGACATGCTTATAGGGGCACTCAAGTAAAATAAAATTGCAATTTCTTACATAATTTTTTTTTCAATAAAATAGAGCACATTTATCTCATTAATTTAAGTCTTACCAGATGCAAGTGTACTACCTTACCGATTCTGTTGCAAATCCATGTATTGTATGTTTACCCCTCCTTTAATATCTTCATAGTTACTTTCAGAACCCTAAAAATAATACATCTGATTTATAACTATACATAAATAGGCTATTAAACAAACAAAACCTTTCCAGGTGAACTAGCTCTTACCCAAATTGCATCTGTAATATGTTCTTTCAGGATCCTGTTGATATCCCAGCTGAGAATATAACGTTCTGATGAATCATCAATCTCCCATTTGTTTAGACTTGAACTTGTTAGCATATAAAAGCTTGATCTCTCTTTATCCCAAAGAACACTAGAAATCTGCATTTAAAAGAGAAAAAGCTAAAAAGGTTAAAGCACAGCCTTAATATTTGAATACAACACTATACACCACTCTCAAACCACAAAAATCATTACTTTCTTGGGCAGCTTACACAAGTTACATTACAAGATGAGAGTATTAGGATAACTTCCACGAGAAGTCTTACTTACTATAGATGTTCTTCTATCTAAAATATGTTTCTCATACTTTCTTCCAACTTCTGTGAAGTTAATTTACAAAGCTCAACCCAATCACCAACCCTTGGCAATCTTAAATCAGAAAAGTAGAAGAGACTAACAGTAACCTGTAATTTAAGTAGTAATCAGGCTAACACTAGAGAGAGGCAAGACTTTGAATCATTGAGTACTCCCCAGGAAATATTATTACTTTAAGATCTCCTTTTATTCAGATCTAAATTTTGTCTCTTTTTAATCATCATACATGGTCTTTTCTTTTTCATTTCTTAAACACTGAAACTAGAAATTACAGACAAAAGTTAAAGCTGATTGGTATATAATTGTTTTTCAAGCTTACCAAAGCACCATTTCCAGGAGACAATATACCCAGAAGAGAAGAAACTTTTCTACCAATTCCAGAAAACATGCCCTGACCCTGTGGCAAGGCATGCTGATGAATCTTGCCAGAACTATCTGGTATCAATCGAACGAGCTGGCCTCTGGAAGATGATAGAATAAAGCTTCCTCCCTAAAAAAAGAAAATAGTGACTATATTAAAAAAATTAAAAAAAAAAAATCACATTCCTGAAACAATTCTACTGTCAGATAAAATTCTTTATGTCAGTTCATAAGGCTAAACAACACAAACCACACAACTTCTGAGTGTTATTAAGGAACGTATAACTTTTAGGGTTGGTTTGTTTGCTTTGGTTTTTTAAATAGTGTCCTATCCTACAGGACACTAACCTAAATGAACTGCATAACAAACCTTCCATCTGGTTATGTAAAAAAATAAATAAAAATCGTACATCTGGCTGGTACTTAGCACTGGCAGAGACTCATTTTCTTAGCATTGCATGACATTTTTATCCACTAAACTCCATTTCAGTTTAATAACAGATCTAAAATCTCACAATCCTCGGAATCTAATAATGAAAAAACAGTGTTACCTTTGCACTAAGAAAATGTGAAAAGTCTTGTGTGTCATGCAAAATATGCCTTCCACTATAGGTGCTTATATACCTCATTTAGGAGGCAGAGCCTTCTGTTAGTGCATCTCTTGACAGGCCTAATGCATACATCCACATTAGCACCTAAATTAGTATCAGGAGCCTGTTTCTGAAGTGACCTTCTGCAAGTCCCCACACACTACCACTGGATCACAGCTGCGTGTTGCAGCTGTACACATCTTGAATGAAACTAAACTGAAAGATGGGCTCTGACCACTAACACTTATTCATTTAATTCACCTAAGCTGGAACTAGCTTAAAATAACAACTTTCTCCCCTGACATGACCAGTGTAGACAGAGGCACTGCCTCAGCACTGACTTTTTTACTATATAAGTGCTCAACCATTGCCTTTCAGTATTTCCTAACACAGGCACAGCCCTCATTTCCCCCCTTCCCCAGCCCCAAGGCATAAAAAATACACCTGATCATAGTTTGTATGTTACAGGAATGAACAAAGCCTGTTAGATGTACAACGATTTTAAAAACTGTAGATGTTGAAAAGGTCATAAGGTAAAATGTAATTTAACTGATAATAACTAGTTTTGAAGATAACACGTTGTAACGTACACCGAATTTTTGGATATATTTTGAGAGTTTTTTTCACATTTAGGCACATCAAGAGGTAAAAAAAAAAAAGATAATTTCTAATAACAATTCATAACATACTTATTCACTGCTTTCATACAGAAATCTCTCAAATTCAGTCACTAATGAGCTAGACCACAAGATGCTGAGTGTGCAGTCTGTGGATTCAGATGAAGTAGTTCTCTTGGTTTTGTGATTGCAGGATTTCTATCACTGGAAGAAACCACAGTAGTAATACCAACACTCCTCAAAAGCTGAGGGACCAAACCAGTTCTGTTAACCTTGTGGTTGAATCCTGTATGCTTCCCTGACTTTATTATTTATGAGTACCTGTCATCTCGGGTACTTAAGATCATCACAGTTATCAACAATATCTGACATTACCCATCAGAACACTTCATAGTTTAGTTTTACAACATTTCTTAGAGATAGAGGACTGATAATGTGGTGTATGATTTTTAATTTTTAAATTAGGAATCAAAGCAGTATTTTAATATAAATCATACTGTACTGTACCTTTACTGCTGTTAGGAAACTGCACAGAGAGCCTCCAAAGTCTGTAAAAGTCTCTGTATAGGAACCTTCATGTGCAAGGTTGGGCCAATAGCGCACAGAACCTTCGCTGGTAGCAACCATTATCGCTAGAGACTTGAAGTGAGAAAATAACAGAACATTCAAGATAATAATAACCAGACTGCAGCTTTAACTAAAACATGATTTTTAATGTATCGAGATTGTAGGTGACACACAAAAAAAGTAGTGAAAACATTTGGGTGCACACTGACAAACTAAGAACCGAATAGCAAAATGGTCCTGAAATATAACTCAATATGTGTACGGAATGTTATACTCTCTTAGTTTCCTAACAATAATATTTTCTAGTGGTTCTTGTTCCTGATAAATCAGGGTCAGCCACTGAAATGCAAACAAAACTTGCAAGACAGAAATAAAGCCTGTGGAGAATTCCAGATGCCAAGCTCCCATAGAAAACACGAAATGTGGACTATAATTTAACAAAGAAACTGCTCTAGTGTCATTAGAGAAATATCAAATCACACCATGGCTCTTCTCTTCACAAAGACATGAGGCCATATTGTGCCTACATTAGGGCTTCTGACTCAGGAAACCATTCAGATACCAAATTATAGAATGGTTTGGGCCAGAAGAGACCTCTAAAGGTCAGCTAGCCCAACCTCCCTGCAGTGAGCGGAGACATCCTCAACTAGATCAGGTTACTCGGAGCCTCATCATTTCAAACCATGAAGTAAGATACTGGGTTCAAGTAGAGATTCAGACATAAAGCATTCTGTACCTCATCTACCGGTTACTGAAAAAAACCCAAAAAACAAAAAAACCCAAACAAACAGAAAAAAACCACACACACACACACAAAACCCCAACAAACAAACAAAAAAAACAACCTAACCAAAGAACAACATAACTGCAGCTGGGAGTTGTTACTGAGCTCCCTGGAGTTTTCTGATTTTTTACTAGATCCAGATCTTTACAAAGAAAAACAGCTGCCTAATGAACATCATAACAATTTAAAAAACCACCACAGAATGCACTGTCCTTTGATTCCTGTCCATTATTTAATAATTTTCATTTTAGTGAAATATTTTCTAACACTAATATTTATGTCATTCTATAAAATCATAGTATTCATGCTGAGTTCACAAGCTGATTGAAGACGAAAAAATAAATAAATATTGGTTTAGGTGTATTACTTCCTCTTAAACTTTTCTGAATATGAGTAAGCAGTACAGCATTTAGAGTTTTATGAGCTCATCACAAGATATTAAGATTGCTTTCCAACATCTGGAAGTGTAACACAATAACAAGTCAAAAGAAAAGAACATATCACATGTTCTGTGCTGCTTCTACCTTCCAAAGAAAACTGTATATCCAGTTTTATTAGAGCACTACACATATTAACTGAAAACTACACCCAAGATGAAAATGAGAGTTTCTTTTCTTCATCAGACACATTGACATACTGTTGAAAAACTTAATCTTCAAACTGCACTCTCTAGCACAGTACCTTATGAAGAGGCACTTAGGAAAGTAGTCAGTTAAGAAAGATAAATCATTTGCCTTCCCAATGCTGGCTTCCTCATGAAGACCAGCCAAGGCAGTATGCTGGTACTTTCTTCTCATTCACTTGTACTCAGAATTAAACCACCACTGAACAACTTACTCAGCCAGCATGCATTTAAATTGCACTTGCTTAGACTGAGTATTGCATTGCCTGGTGTTTCTTAGCATAATACTTCTTAATTTACTGTATTTTTGTTTGTTATAAAAGCACACCAAGTAATCCTTAGGAAAGCTACTATTTAATCTGATCATATAACATGTAAATGGTGTCATTTTAAAAGACCAGCAGAATTTTGTTTATTTCAAACACATTTACTGCAAACTATTAATCCTGACCTTTCCAAATGATAGTACACCACCAAAAGCAGATTTCAAATAAGTACTTGATAAAACAAAACATATTCAAAATTACTCTAAAAGTATTTTTAAAACACTAAAATTTAAAAGTTGATCACCTGCAGAGAAGGTGCTTCACCTGAGGAACTGAGACAAGATATAGCTGCTAAACTAGAACTCCACTGGAAGTCACTGGGTGGCAGTTGCAGTTCTTTGCACAGAGATAACTGTAAGAAAGAAAGAGATGCCATAAGTATGAGACTGGAATCACAGAATATTCATGAATGGAAAGGACCTCCTAGATCAGCAAGTCCAACCATACACATAACAAAAAAACACCTAAATACCCTGATCAAACATGACTTCAAAACCACGAAATAACCCCCTCCATGCCTGCCACTAGAGCATGTCCTGAAGCACCAGGTCTACCCATTTCTTACATACCTCCAGAGATGGTGACTCAACCACCTCCCTGGGAAGGCTGTTCCAGTGCCTCACCACTCTCTCAGTGAAGAATTTCTTCCTAATATCCAATCTAAACCTCCCCTAATGCAACTTCAGACCATTTCCTGTGGTTCTGTCAGTAGTCACTAAGGAGAAGAGGCCAACCCCAACCTCTCTACAACCTCCTTTCAGGTAGCTGTATCGGGCAACAAGGTCCCCCCTCAGCCTCCTCACTCCAAACTAAACATACCCAGCTCCCTCAGCCTCTCCTCATACGACTTTTTCTCTAAACCCCTCATGAGCTTGGTAGCTGTCCTCTGAACACATTCCAGCATCTGAGTGTCTTTCCTATCATGAATGGATTCCTCTGCCACAAAGTCTTTAGAATTTTTGACCTGATAAAACTTAATTTTCAACTAGCACAGACATCGTGTAAGGGAACCGAAAGAATGTCAAAAGACATTTTCAGCAAGGTTGTCATGCTCAGCAAACAGCTAAAACCCACCTACTTGTACATGCTGTTTTTCCTTTAGTTATTTCTGAGTGGTTCTCATAACACTATAATATTGAACTATTTCTTTCAGAGGCGCAAATATTTGATCATTCCTTAATACAGTATGCTAACAAGGCAGCAAAACAAAGTTAAACTAGAAGTACCTGACAAAGCTTACTAAGTATTAAGAGCATAGAGAGAGGAAACACTCCTCCCTCCCCTTTCCCTTCCTCCCCTCCCTGAAAAAAGTAGAGCAATCAGAAAAATTGTAATCCCTTGAACTATCTCTACAAGTACCAGAATGTGTATACCTGACAACTCCACTGTAAATGCAGAATCTGTATAGTTAACATACAACCTACAACTATAGGTTTCCTCCGACCGTACTTACTATTCATTGAAATGATGCTGAAAGAAAAACTGCCCAGAGGGGAAAAAAGTAACCTTGATATAAGACAACTATATGAAACATATGTTCAGCACAGCTAAAAATAACCTTGGTATTTTTTTTCTAGACAAGTTAAAAATCAGTTCCAGAATAACTTTACCAAGCTGTAACATATGAACTAGTTTTTAACCATCAAAATAAGTTTTATCAAGAATATCTAATATAGGAAAGACACCTACTAAAATGCAAAGAATCAGCATTAGTGTTAAGGTCACAATTAAAATGAAGAGAAGAATAGAAAGATGTTAAGCTCCCACAAAAGCTTGAGTTTCAGTTACTATTGTTAGTATGACTTCACGTCAACCTGCTGCTTTTAGGAGAAGCCAAAAAACCTCCAATTTATAAATTCTTGGGTTTAAAAAAACAAAACAAAACAAAACAGAAAACCCATACCAACAAACAAAACCAACCAACCAAAATAAAACCAACCAAACAAGCCACAAGTGAATAACTTGTTCAAGAAGCATAAAATACATAAGTTTTTCTATCTTGTTCTTTCAGTTACCTTAGCTACTGGAGACTGACCAATCTTCCAAATAATTAGCCTCTCTTTATGGACTAGCCAGGCCCATCCACTTTCATCCACTTGAACGCTCAGCTGGTCATTAGCTACAGAAAAAGCAACTTTTAAATCATTCAGATATTTAAAACATTGCAGAGCAACTTTTGAACCAACAAACTTTCACTCTCATATTAAAATAAGAAATATAATCTCTATTAAATAAATACATGGAAACTCTAGCATGGAAATTTAAGATACCAAATTGCTACATATAGTTTAAAAATCCATTTAACACTCAACTATTGAGAGTGAAAAGCAAGACAATCCTAGAAGCTATTTCCATCAATTTACAGCAGATTATAACAGCTTTATAAACTGTTCAGCAATTTTTAGGATTACTTTTAAGATGCACATGGTTGGTTCCTCTTATATCTACTATAAAAAGAAAAACAGAGAAACCTTGCTTCGGAGACTAACTTCTTGAACTCAGGGAAAGAGGGCTTTCAGAAGTGGTAACAAATGTGGATCATAAATAAATAAGGGCATCCATTCCAGGACATAACACAATCCAAACAAGTGAAAAAGTTGAGAAAGAGCCAATAAACAAAGGTTACTAAAAACTACTATTGGTTTTCTTTATAACCTTAGATTTTACAATATAT
This sequence comes from Megaceryle torquata, assembly GCA_024611175.1. Lineage (NCBI taxonomy): Eukaryota > Metazoa > Chordata > Aves > Coraciiformes > Cerylidae > Megaceryle > Megaceryle torquata. The sequence continues at coordinate 11,880 of JANIJG010002008.1, read as the reverse complement.
TGGTTAAGACAGCACCTGAATGATAGTTACGTGCATTCATACCTACATGGGTGTTAATACAATTATAATTACATAGTTAACCACATTAGATTCAAACCAAGGCACAAACACTTCAGTTTCTACTCTAAAGTCAGTGTTTAAATGGCATCAACATGTCAACACTTCTCACCTGACAATTTTAATGAGAAAAAGTATCAGATTAAAACAGTTCTTACCATCAGCCTTCTTGAGGGCTTCCATAACCTTAACAGGCAGAGAGGATCCAAAAGCCTTAACATCATAGTTAATAGTCTCACTTGCTGAGGGATGCTGGATAACTCTGGTAGGAGTAGCTCTTAAACAAAACAGAATATAGTCAGTTTTTTGTTGTTTCTTCATCAGTTCAAACAGACGCTTATTTACTTCATTAGTATCTGTTGAGAAATTGATGCGGTGAAATGGGTTTATGTAAAATAAACATTCTGGCTCTGAGAGCATCATCTAAAGCAGGAATCTGGTGGCCTTATAAGTTGCTAGCTGTCATCAAATTCCTGTATTTTTTAAAGAACTGATTTTGAATATGCATTCCTTTGCCAGCAACAACAACAAAAAATTCAACGTCACCACAGTCTGGTTATCTACAGACTCTTACTCCAAATAACAAACAAGCAAATCTCCCCTGAACGAGGAGGCAGATGCCAGACGCTGCCGTCAACCTCCGCACTCGTGCAGGAAGAGGTAATGCTGCTGCCGGTGGCTATGGGAGAGCAGGGGAAGGAGGGGTGGCCAGAGAGTGCCCGGCAGAAGAGAGAAGGGCGCGGGTGACGCGCCGCCGGGCAGCTTTGCGCGTTCCAGGCATCCCCCTCCCCTCACCGGGCCGGGCCGCGGCAGCTCTACGGGCAGCGGCCTCCGCAAGCCCCGGCTGCAGTGCCTGCCACAGAACCCCAGCAACGGAAAACTCGAGGTTCGCTACGAAAACGGAAAAGGCAAGGAGAGGGGAAAGCCTCGGGGGCCCAGCGGTGCGGATCAAGGGGCGGGGAGGGGCCGGGCCGGGCGGAGGGACTCACCGAGCGGAGAGGGAGCCGCTCCTCCGCGCCAGCGGGGAGAACAGCCCGGGGGAGCTGGCTGCCGCCACGACGGCCAGGTTCTTTCTGCCGCCCGGCCGGGAGAGAGGGCTGGGGGCGGCGCTGCCGAGGTTCCTGCGGGCAGAGCCGCTGGGGGTCCGCGGTGAGGCGGGCGCCGAGAACATCTCTGCGGAAAGAGGAGTGGCGCCAGCCCTCAGTTCCCGCCGGGCGCTTCTCATCGCGTCACTTCCTGGGCGTGACAGGAGTGCGGCGCTGCCCCTTCCAGGGAGAGGCGAAGACGCCGCGCCAGGCGCCCGCTGCCTGTGCGGGCCGCGCCCCGGCCGTGCCCTGCGCCTTCCCGGCGCTCGTCGATCCAACACCGCGGCGGGAAACGGCAAATACACCGTCGTTGTTAAAGGATCAAGCGTTAACGCCGAAACGCCCCATTTCAGCCTTCGCCGAGGGTTTTTCCTCTCCAGCGGGAGGCAGCCAAAGGGCTGCTTTCAGGCCCGCTGGCACGTCGCGGCCTTCGGAAAGACGGCTGTTTGCGTGACCTGCCCTCCGGCCTAGCCCGGGAGCCTGGGTGGCCGCTTGCCTCACTCGGAGGCTTAGGCATCCTGCTTTGTCGGGTGGTCTCACCAAAGCACCGAGCCCCTCGCTCGGATCTTGCCGCAGAGGGGCAGATGCGCTTGGTACTTCAGGCCGCGCCCAGTGGGATTCACAGGGCTGAATTTGGGAACCGTTTTTCACTGACTTAATGCAGTTCTGGCACTAATGGACTTGAGCAGAGAAAGGCAACTGCATACGCTCAACTACCATTAAAAAGAATAATTAGCAGCCAATGCTGAAACATTGTGTCAGTGCTATTTTTGGTGTATCTTAAGTATAATATCTGGTTCTAGTAAAACTCTTATCAGAAGACAAAAATACCTGGATGTAATTTTACTGTCATTCCCTAGCACAGGGATCTCTTTAGTATCTTCACTGTGTTCCACAAAGTGCCATTTATGGCACTATCAGATGAAAATTTTAAGCTTTCCCTGCACTATGTATCTCACTTACTGCCAATAAAGTTTTCTAGCAACAAGTTTTAATGGGACCTAGAAAGTTTCCAGCCTTTTTTCATTACCTTGTGGTGTCTAGGTCTATCCAGAATCTTATCTTGGAAGAGATTCCTAAATTAGAATAATGAAGATTACTCTTTACTGCCACGTGTACCTGCCTGCAGTTACTGGAATTAATGTAATACTGTTACTTTACTGGTTGTCCTTGAGAAGGTAGTTTACTAATTGTCCTTAATAAGGCTGGCAGGCTAAACCCAGGACTTCTATCAGTGAAATTTTAAATAACGATAATAAAATGCCTTTAAAAGAAAGGGCAAAAGTGTACATATATAAAAGAGTATTCTTTTGGCCATCATCTTAGGAAGTGAAACTACAGAACTGGGAGAACAGAGAAGGAAGAAAATGCATGTAAATTTTTATTTTCCTATGCTGACAAGACAATAACCCACATCCTCTATCCTTATGTAAAGTCAGTTAGGTTTTGTTTGGTTGTAATTTTTTTTGGCTGGGTTCCTTTTTTTTTTTATTTGTTCATTATATTAAAGAAGTTTTCTTACCTCTTCCTTCAGCACTCTCTAAAATGTGTTCTCATATGTTATTCTCTACAGTAACTGTAGATGGTGATGGTAATCAGCTTTCACATTTCGGAACAAATGGTAATTGAAAGGAAGGTGCAGTGGAAGTCAGAACTTGCAGAGTGCGTTAGCGTCACACATTTTTGAATTTCAGCATTTTAAGACTAGTGACAAGCACAGAAAGCAAAAATTCCCTGAAAAGGGAAGAGACAATGATATGAAAATGATAAGATTGTCATTTAATTGCCCTTAATATACTGAACATGAGAATGCAGCACATCATCGCACAGTGCAAACAAGATTCTAAATGGTCTCGACAGAACACAAAGCAGAAAAAATCTATACCGAAATTCTCTCAATACGATAGACATTTTAAAAAGTTGCAATAATTATTAAAAGCTTTCGATAAAAAGTTTAAACACATTTAGTTTTCAAAAGATTTTGTACATTTTGGAAAAATATAACATTTACATAACTGAAACATAAGTTATATTCTTTGTAAGCTTCTGTTACTCATACATTCTCTCATACATTTTCTTTTAATACATCCTTTTCTCTGGATTGTAAATCTAATGCAAAAGTATCACTATTCTGAAGAAAAGCTTGCTTCTGCATTAGTTTCCTGAAAAGTCCATTTGGATTTGCAAGCAGTTCTTCATGTTTTCCACATTCAAGAATTTTACCCTGGCCAAGGACGGCAACAAAATCAGCATTCTGAATGGTAGACAGACGATGAGCGATAATTAGGACTGTCCTCCCTTCCATCAGCCGGTCCAGAGCTTCTTGCACCAGATACTCATTTTCAGCATCCAAAGCACTAGCAGGAAATGGGAAGCAGGGAGGGGAGAGAGGAGAATATTTGTTATTTTAAAACAGGTTAATTTTGAATGCAATAGGCTTAATTTTTGCTAAAACTGCAAACCCTTGCTGTTGTTGGTGAAGATGAACCAATGGAACTATAGGAAAGTTTTGTGAATATGTTTATTGCACACATCCAAGTTTCAGGCATTACATCCTCTCATGCAAAAACACGCACGGAGAAGTAGCACTAAATTAATTCAGTGAAAAAAATAAGATATACAGCAGTGTACTATCTTTTTACACTAAGATCTTCACTTAAACTAAAAATACAAAAAAAGCCTTAAGTAGATGTCAAGTTACACATTACAATTTAACTCCATGAAAGATTACAACACAGTGTACCAGCTGTTCTTTCCACTTTCCATAAACAGCTTCGATCACTGGTCTCCTAACCAACTCACACATTCTAGAAAGCACATTCTTTTTGTGGGTAGAGAAAAATAAAGAAGCTAGATAACTTGTGCAAAGGCATGCAGAGAAAAAAGGAACACCTCCCATATCAGAGCTTTACAGAGAGATCATGTCTGAGTGTATTTGCTTTCTTACCTTGTCGCTTCATCTAACAATAGAATTTTAGGATTCTGAAAAAGAAAGTAAAATGGGTTATAACAATTAGACAAGATCTGATTACTTCTATTAATAGAGAGCAGGATTCATACAGCTTAAAACTCCCGAGGAAGTGCACTTGCTTCATCGAGAGAACTGAGTGTTGTTCAAAGCATTACCTTTCAGAAGTATAAATGCTAAGAGGACAAAACAGAAACAATGCTCTTCTAGTCTCAGATTTTCCAGACTGAACTAGCAGAACACTATTACCTGGTAACTATTTGGTAGATATAAACTAAAGGTGGGAGATGATTTTTAATGCATGCTTAAGCAGCACTGTGGTCAGTTCAGTCTCCTATTTACTGCTTTTATATGGATCTTTCACAGAGGGTCAGTTACCTCCTGCTTGCAGTCAGTCTGCTATAATATATAACTGCCTAGTAACAAAAAGTAGGAAAAACCTACTAACAGGTAGTATTTCACCCACAGATGAAACACATAGCACTTAAGTAGCATCTAAGAACTCTTCCCAATCAAATAAATAAATCACAGCACTCAAATCCCTAAGAAGCCTCTACTGTACATAACCCAAACTTCCTTGATGAAGTTGACAGTAAAATCTGTAGACTTTTATCTGAAAGAGAAGGGACTCCAATGCACCCCTGAACGCTATATATATATATCAACTACTCATTTATTTTTTACCACTTTTTTTTTTCCTCAAAGTCTCTACTCCCATGACCTGTACTTGATATGAAATGCAATCACTTTTTTGGCTTTTGATATTTGCAATAAAAGAGAATTGGTATAATGAAAAATTCCTAGTGATCTAGCAGAACTGGGCACACTAGGATGCTGTAGAGACCTGTGCAGCTTAACGTGAATATGGGTTCAGCAAGGCTCAAAACCTCCAGCTGAGCATCAGCACCAGACTGCCTCGCTGTGAGGCCCCATCGCTGTCCCTGAACCTGAAAATCCTCAGAAGCCTCCTCACACTTGTGCAGCACAGAGCCTGCCCTGAAGCTAGACACCCATGCCAACCCTTCAAGAAAAAAAATGACATGGTACTGTGCCTGAAACAGAAACTTGTCCTAAATCCTGGTGAACTCGCCTCAAAGCCAAGACAGGGCATCTGTAGTGCTATTAAGCTCCAATTCAGAATGATAGCCCAGAATCAACCCATGAATGATAGAGATCTGAACACGAAGACAGAATTGTCTTAAGAGTTTACTAGCACCACACCCTTAAAGTCTTCCTTCATCCTTGACCCATTCTTATGAAAGTGCACCACTACACAATGATTTACCATTGGATTTGGCAAGAACAATTGAAAAACTTGACTGAAAGATAGGAAGAAGCACTTACATAGTAAACTGTCTTTAGTTAAAAGTACTCAGCCCTTTCACACTTCCTCATTAGCATAAAAGAAACGATTTTTTAAAAAAACCTACTTTTCTACTCCTAACATTGAAAGACTGCTTCCTTTTTAACCCTCCCTGCTTCCCCACAAAGGAATTAAACAGCTACTTGGCTGCTGACTTACCTTGAGCAAGGCTCGAGCAATGGCAATTCGTTGCTTCTGTCCACCTGGGGGAAAAAGCTCATTAAATTGAAATAAGAAAACAGATGGGAAGTAAATTTAACTGAATGTCTGGGCTGAGAAGAATTAAGCACATGTACTTTTAGGTGGGGAATGGAGATAAAGGAGGATTTATTTTTTTTTTTAAATAATTATGGCAGGCTATGATTTGGAGAAAAAAATTGTACCAAAAACATAACAGAAGTTTTAATTCAGTCTATAGCATCAAGACTTTTAAAGTAAGCAATATAAAGGTGTACCTGAAAGCAAAATGCCTTTTTCTCCAACTACAGTGTCAAACCCTTTTGGAAAGTCTCTGATAAAACTAGCAGCATTAGCTATTTCAGCAACTTTCTGAATCTCCTCCACAGTCACACTAGAAGGATCCTCTGCACCATAGGCAATATTTTCAGCAATAGAGCAGGAGAACAGAATTGGTTCCTGATAAATTAAAAAACATAATTAATATGGCAGACCTGTAATTATACGCATGTATTGTTTATATCTCAAATAACATAAATCCCACTTAAAAGACCCAGCATTATTTTCTATTATATCCATACAAGAGTGGAGTTCATTGAATTAAAAACAAATAAAAAACCTTATCCTAATGCCAAAATGGGCAGTGAAAACAAATTAGTAAACAGCAGGTCATAACCCTCAATTCCTAATATTTGAGGAAGAGTTCACAAAGAGCTATTCATCCCAACATCAGAAACCCTCTGTAATTTACTACATATCATCATTTGCAACAATGATAATACTTCTTATATCTACACAGATTTCATGGCATTTTATACATTTAATTTATGTTAAAGCTTAAGAGGAGAGGACTGGCAGATAGGACAAGTAATAGGAAAATGAAACAACCTAAGTCCACTCTGTTTATAAAACAGAGACATGCTATAGCATGGATATCAGTGTCAATCTCCTGCATTATTCAAATGGAATACATACATTGAAAAAGAAAAATGAGAGCGTGCCCTTGGGAATATAATTTTTGCACAAAAGCTTTTGGCGGTATTATTACATAAAGTAAATGTTTTGAAGTGCAACATATGCCCGGTTATCATTATGCTTTTAACCAGAACATCAACCTAACAGTTAATTGCACTGTGAAGCACACAGGGAGACGAGGGAGGGAGCATACATATTTCAATTGGTCAAAAAGTTTAAGAGACAATCGAACATCTCTCTACACTTCCAGAGTTTGGTGGTTGCTAGGGAGGGGGGACTATAAAAGTAAGTGCCAACAGTATGTATTTTCCCACTTTCTTAATGGAATTGTGTTTGCCTGGAAAGAACACAGAGCACAGAAGGTCAGTTTTCAAATAGTTGTGTAAAATATGATTGTCTAACTTCCATTAGTACAAAATGTGACTAAAGGTTAAGCTTTGTGTTACTTCAACAAATCAAAGCAACCATTAAGATGGTCATGCCTATACAATTTGCAACAAAGTACTTTCCAGTCTCCACGTGCACACTTTTCTTCTAAGCTAACAATTTGAATCTCTATGATTATGTAAAAACAGACTACAGAATAATGGGACTAGCTCTGAATACTTATTTTTAGAACAAAGCTTTCACAACAGGCATTGCAGTGAGATGGATGGATGGATGGATTTCACTGAGAAGTGAGATTATATAGTTTTTGAAAGAAGAAAAGTGAGGCACAGCTAGTTCACTCAATATTATTTTGTTCACTTGAATGTTTTTTTGTGTTTTCTTCCTTACCTGACTCACTGTTCCAATCTTTGTCCTGAACCACAGAGGATTTAACTGACGGATATCAAAGCCATCAACGGTGATAGTACCTTAAAGTAAGAAACAGTAAAGTCAAGTGTGTTTGACAAGCACTGAAAAGAGACAGAACAGTTGAGAACAATGACCCCTGGGGAATCACATGCTGTTGGATCAGAAACACAAAGCTATGCAGGCACCATGACAAGGTACCCATACACCCCATGAGGAAGCATTGTGGGTCGTTGGAATAGCCACATCAGGACCTCAAGCACAGGAGCCAAACTGTTTGTAAGGTGTATCAGAGATGCAAAGCATCAACTGTCACAAACCAGAGCACACACTAAACATACCTGAGATAGGATCATATAGCCTCAGCAGAAGGGATACAATAGTTGATTTCCCTGCGCCACTTGGGCCAACCAGAGCCATAACAGAGCCAGCTGGAATGGAAAGGCTAAAATCTTTGAAAATTGATGTCTCTGGACGTGTTGGATATGCAAATTCAACATCCTTGAATTCCAAAGCACCCCTGAATGTGTCTTTGCCCAACGTGATTCCCTCTATATAAAAAGAATAAAATACAGAAAAGTGAACAGAAACAAAAATCAGCTCAACCCTCCCAGAACTTGCTTTGCAGACACCCAAATAGAAACATCTATCTCCATGTTAAAATCTAGGGATATTTACAAGCCACAATTCAGGATCACAGGGGTTATATTTCAGCCATGACTAAACCAGTGTTGTACACCATTCATTCCTGAATGCAGTTTCAGGTTGCTCACCACTAGTGAATCTGTAGGCTACCTATGGGAGAACTTGCATTTTGCTAATACCTAAAAGCTAACAGTGTTCACTTCTAGCAGAATTATCTGAATTTTTAAAATATAATATAAACACTTAAGTTTTCTCAATTAGGAGCAATGAAATAAAATGGCATTGTTGAAGCCTGCAATCCCATTGCCATAGAACACATGTAAAAAGATAAACATTTCAAGTCCCTTGCTGCCGTTTTACCAAGCCACAAGTCATGTGAAACACCCTCCTCTTCAAACAAAAGGAGTTCCCTCTCTACTACGTGTTCTTGAGTAGCTTTTGAGCAGAGAGGTTGTCACCAGAATAAAACTGCTGTTAGGTTTCTTGCATTAATGGCCATTTTTTTGATTTTTAAGTGGAAAGTATATTAAGTACATTCGGAACAACAGTGTATTCAAAGACCAGAGGCATAACTCTTAGGCAACAATTCACTGAAACTAAAATTTCATTTTGTGAAATACTGCAACAAACCATCATGAATGTACTATTGCCAAAGTTAAATAAAACCAGCTTCTTTCTGAAGCACAGCATTTCATTTCAACAATTATCTTGAAAGAATATAAGTACTACGAAAAGCTTATAAACAGGTAAAACAAACAAACACAATTTATTCAAGCCCTGTTAAATTCTAGCAACACATACCTATACAAACCAAGCTAATCAGACAGTGGTGCTGCATTCCCAAAGGACAGTCTCAGTGATGAAGTTCCAACCAATCTTGTGAAAACTGGCAGCACTAGAACAACAGTAGTGTTTGTTCATGCTAAAAGCATGCAACTCAAACCCCTTAATTCTTTTCAGACACAGCACACAAGTAACCAACCCTGAACCAGCCACAGCACACACTCACGTTTGGTTAAACAGTAACGGTGGATGGGAAACACGGACGCCCACCAGGAGCAACCAAGATTTCACTAGTCCTGTTGTTCCTAAAGCAAATAATTGATTTTGCTTTTCATTTTCTCAGATTCCCTCCTCTTTTCCAGGCTTTCAGTTTAGTGGTAATAGCATAGAAATGACAAAGGCAAGAGCATACAATCTCACTCCTTCCTTGACTTTAATTCATGAACGTGCACGTTGCAACTTGTTTGTTAGGTAAAAGCACAATAGTCTGTAAAACTCCCTTTGGGAAAAGAAATGTATTTGCTTAATCCTGTGCTAGTAGCATAATGCTTACTATTACCAAAGTAACAAGTAATCACTTATCTTTATTCTCATTTCCAGTTATTGTACAGTCTATTCCATGTCCTGAAACACTGAAATCTACTGCAATACAGGAAGTCTGGTTCCACCAGTCCTTCCTCTATCACTGTAAAAATGTCTGAAAGCTCTGTACCAGACTGTGCTTATTTCTTGTTTGGATTCTGGATACAGTTAAAAAAAAAAAAAAAAACACATTATAATTTGTCCCCAAGTTATCTGCTGTCACCAACAGCAGCTGGAGTTCCACAAAAATAAAATGTAAGTAGCCAAGAGAGTATATGTTTCAGGTGGGTTTGAACAGTACTCCAAAATAGTCTCTTGGCTTTATTGTCCAATGAGCCAGAAGCCAACTATAACTGGGTTTTGAGACAAACGTTTATATCTTTTCCTATGTATTTAGTTTATATTGGAAGGAAAGTTAAAAAAAAAAAAAGCTTTCTGTAAGCCTGTGCTACATGGATGTCTGAAACTTCACCTTATTTGCAGTCCATCTATAAAATACTGTTTTCTGGAGGTCACTATTGGTGTGATTAAACAACTCAATACTTGCAGTCAGAGAGACAACTTCTGTCACAATATTACTGCTTACTCTGCACTGGTACCACTGTAAAGATGAAGACCACTGAAATAATAAAGATTAAAAAAAATATATATATCCAAATGGTGATGAAATCAACAGTTGCACTAGGTCTATGAAGGGCACAGCTCAGTGGAGTGTGGCACTGGATGTCATGGCAGGAAGTCTAAGAGAACTTCCTTGCTAAAGACAAGAGTGTGTAGCTATCCCTTCATCAGCCTGTTGGTGGTTACCTTTTGGACAAATGGCTGCTATTCTAAATCTGCCTTCATCCACTAGAGATGTTACTACTTTTCACTGCCTAAGTCAAGTCTATGTGCACTGAAAAGCATCCAACAGACAGTCTCACAGATGTGAAGACAAATGAGACAAGGGCCAGACTGACTTGGTGTCTATCAGATTAAGAACCTGAGAAATTCCAGCACAGGAAAACAAAAGCAGAACAGAAATTTGAAGCACAGTATTTCAAAAGAACTGCTCCATAGTAAGCAACTCAAAAGATAAAACTCTATTCTTTCTGTGCTGCTGTGGCAAAGCAAGCCAGCAGGATGCTGGGGCATCACCAGCACAAAGAAGTCATTATCCCAACCTACTCAGTGCTTGTCAGGCCACACCTGGAACAGGTGCTTGGTTTTGGTCCCTGCCATACAAAAAGATGTGGACAAGCTGGAGAGAGTCTGGAGAAGGGCCGCAAAGATGACCAAAGGACTGCGAAGCTGCCATATGAGGAAAGCACTGAGAGAACTGTGCTTGTTCAGCCTGGAGAAAAGGTGGCCCTATGACCATGTTCCAGTATTTAAAGGGTGGCTACAATGAAGATGGAGACTCCCTTTTTGCAAGGAGTCATGTAGAAAAGAGGAGGGGTAATAGGTAAAAGATAATCCCGAGAAGACTCCGATTGGACACAAGTGTTTCACAACAAGAACAATCAGCCATTGGAATAATCTTCACTGGGAAGCAGTGGATTCTCACAAAACTGAGCACTTTTAAGATTCATCTGGACAGGGTGCTGGGCCATCTTGTCTAGACAATGCTTTTGCCAAGAAAGGTTGTACTCGGTCCTTGAAGTCCTCGAAGTCCCTTCCACAGTCATTCTATGATTCCCAAAAGGCAGAGCTCACTCAAAGAACCTGCTATTTCCTTTAGATGTTCTTTTCTGACTTTTGAGAGCTGCCCTTAACAAAGTTTCCAAAAGAGTACTATATAAAACTCAGAGAAACTGGTGTTGACAGCTCACCTGGATTCTGCCATACTGCATTTCTTAACAACATACAGAGATGGTGAACTCATGTATGACTTTTGCTTAGTGGGATGCATCTGATTAAATAAATCAGCAATTCACATAGAAAGTACCTTCTACAAGCAGCTCATTCAACCACTTTGATGGTTGATGGATACAGGCAAATGCTGTTTATACAAAATATACTCAGTACTGGAGGGCATTGTCTACCTTCCAAACAATAAAGCTGTAAATAATGTATTGCTGGCAATATATTTTTATGTACTATATTCAAATATTATTAAATATTATAAAATATGCAATTGTATTGTTTAAATAATTAATGTGGCTAAATATTATTTTAATGCTTATTAATATTTATCTTTACATTTGTTTACATGTTACTGTAAATAAATCATAGAATCATAGAATCTTCAGGGTTGGAAGGACCTCTAGGATCATCAGGTCCAACCTTCATCCTAACATCTATATGTCCATTAGACCATAGCCCCAGGTGCTACATACACTCAGTTTTCAAACACCTCCAGGGATGATGACTCCACTGCCTCCCTAGGCAGCTTGTTCCAGTGCCTCACCACTCTCTCGGTGAAGAATTTCTTCCCAATATCCAATCTAAACCTCCCCTGATGCAACTTG
>JANIJG010002007.1:56073-72932 GCA_024611175.1 Megaceryle torquata | reverse complement strand
AAGGGGGGGCGATTATTCCAGATGCAGCCCCTGGGCCCCCCTGCACCGCGGTGGCAGACGCGGGTGGGAGTGGAGGGGGTGCACAGAGGGATAGGGTGGTGCAGGGCTGGCTCAAAACAGAGAGCTGTGCCCTTCTGGACAACTTACTTTGTTTCTCCTTGGTTTGAATGACTCCTGCAGAGCGCTGGATACCTTTAATCCTGTATTTATGGATGAAATCCTTTAATCCTGTTTATGCCAACACCCTCTGTTGCTCCCATCCACCACAAGTCAGAAAGCTGCCTCCTCCTCATTCCTGGAGCTCCTCACGTCAACAGCCACTGCAGTAGCGGCTCAGGATATGATTTTGCGTTCAGGCTAAATCTGGGATACAAACTATCAACTTTTAGAAGGGACCCTCCAGAGAAGTCAGGGCTGACAACAGGGGGACATATTCACTTCCCCCACAGTAAGGAAACCCTGGACTCTGCTGCTAATGTGTTTTTTGCCTTAGTCATCCAAGCTATCTCAGTTCAAAACCAGCCCACCAACAAGGTCTGTAACAATAACATCTGCTGGCTTCAGGACACAGCAAGAGGGCTGGCAACAGCCACACATGGCACAATTCAGGGCTGGCAATATCCAAAGGGTGACTCTCAAGAAACCTGCTTCTGACCCAGGACTGTGGTAGCTGAAGGGCTTTCCCACACTGCAGCACAGCCAGAAGACACCCTCAAAGGCAGCACTGGTGAGCCAGAAGCAGCACAAACTCAAGGAGCCATAGAGGGAAGCAGCAAGGAGGGGAATGTGCATCACATCCTGCTGCCTTGAGGATCAGGCACAGCAACAGTCACCAATCCCTTGACAGGGACATGGCCATACGGTTTCTGCAAGCTCTGGTCATCAAGAAGCAGCTCCAGTCTGTAGGTTGCCTTCCCAGGCATGTGCTGGGAATGTAATAAAAGAGGACTTTCTCCCAAGCCCAGTTTTGGATAATTTGCAGATTAAGCTGAATGCTGGAGTCTTTGGGAACAACTTTGCCCGGAGAAGGAAGATGAAATCTTTGAGAAATTAAGCCTCATATTTTGTCTGCCACCAGGTTGCTCCAGCTCCTGCTGCCTCAGGATCCCTCTTACACTCAAACAGACCTGGGGCAGAGTTTAAAATGAAACTTTCCTCTTATGAGTCTCCACCCCCCAGCACGGCCAAGCTGATCTGCAGAGTCAGGCCATCAGGGAAAGTTTCTTTACTGTATGGAAGGAGAAGGAGGCTGCATGGATCTCATAGGCTGACCAGAGCAGGAGAATGCTCTTCAAAGTTTCCTCTAAAAACATTTTCATTTTAATCCTCACTACATTTTTCTATGATTAATTTAACTTTTCATCATAAAATCAAGTTACCCCCAGCTGATTTATTTAGTCGCCTGATTTTTTCACTTCTCCACTTCTGGTCACTAAATTTAATATATTCTGTGGTCTTACATTTTTCATTGAAAAAAAAAAATCTGTCTCTTTTTTTCAGCAGCCACTAGAAAGGGAAATGTCATTTTCAAAAATACTCTACATCTTCTGATAGAAATCAGCATTAAAAAGAAAAAAAGGGGGAAAAAAAAAAAGGAAAAAAAAAGTTGCTTTTTGTATCTTTTGCATCAGGCAGTATTGAGAATCAGGTAAAACTCTGACCCCCACATTCCCTTCTCTCCTCCCAAAGCCACCAAACCATCCCACCTCTCCTAGGAACAAAATTCCCCACTGCAGCACTGCAGTGAAGTCAGCAGACGGGGTGGTGGGGGTGTTTGTGATGGTGAGAAAATATGAGCTTGTCGTGAGGATGTTCTATTAAACCACAGTTTGCCCTTTTCTCAATCTGCATGCTCAGGGGGTTTTTGTTGGCTTTTTTTTTTTCCCCCACACCACAGGGAAGATCACACAGATCTTAAGCATTGAAAGTCTTGAAGACAAGAAGGAGATTGCAATGGCAAGGATTATTTAGCTTTGAGAGGGGAAGCTTCAGGATTTAGTTGGGCTTTTTAAGATTATGAAAAAAGCAGGAGAGTTAAGAGAAAGCAAAAACATTTAGAGCACTGAAACAGGTCAGATGTCTATAATCTACCGCTACAGGAGGGCAAAGAGCATTTCATGGCAAATTCTAATTAGGTCATGAGCAACTCCTCCTCATAAGCCCCAAAGACAGAGGTGAGCAAATCACGCTGCTCTCCAGCATTGGCTGTCTTGGCTTCTGCTTCCCCGAGCAGCTTTGCCAGGCAACCAAGCATTTCCCTGGACTTTCACCTCCATCCCAAGCACCAAGCCTGAGGCAGGTGACTGGGCTTAATGGAGCAGCACTTCCATCTGGATAGGTAAAGCCAGCCTCGCTGAGACAGGGCAGAGCAAACGGTAAAATACCGCAGGGCTGTGCACATCAGATGACTGGGACGTTTGGATCACAGCAAGCACCAGTGGCACTATTTCTTTGCCCTGGCAAAGCAGCTCATGGACTCCAGAGACAGTCTGGAGGTTTTCTGGTTGAACCTCGAAGAACCAGACTTCCAGCTTGCTCTGCTCCAGAGACATAAGCACACATGACCTATATGAGGAATGATGGCTAAAAGTTAGGGACGCAACCCCAACATCCCCTTGGCTGTCATGCCCCACCGACCAGGTTAGGAGGGACACATTTGCAGAAGCACCAGCAGGAAAGCAAAAGATTCTTCCTTTAAGAGAAGAAGGGATGCCCACCACACTCTGCCTGGGGCCCGGCCTACACCTTGAGCACCTCAGGGAGAAGGTCAAGGTTTCCTGGCACACCTGGTGTCCAGGTGAGCTCAGAGGTTGGACAACTGTGGGTAGGCTGTTATTTCCTCTCAGAATTTGAAGGGCTGAGGAACAAAGCAACCACTTCAATCCCATACATCTTGAAGCTCTGGACCCAAGCTATTGCCAAACAAAGCAGCTCCCAAGAACATATTTCCGTTAACAAAAAAAAAAAAAACCACAAAAACAACACAGCTTGCATATCACAAAGATCCACAGCTCCAGGCCAAGAAAAGCAGCTTACTGAGGCATTCCTGGCCAGTGATTTCTGCTCTCCTCACTCACACTCAAGCATTTTGCACCAGCTGTGCTAGAGGAAAATCCTGCTGCGATGCAGGTAGAAAAAAAATGTTAAAGATCGTGCGGGAGCCTGGCAGAGGATGCAGAATGGCATTATGCAAAACACAGCGAGGGGAGGGCAGTGAGAAAGGTGCTCTGTTACTTTTCATCAAGAATTAAAGGATAAAAGAGTGAACAAAGGGAAAGAAAGTCCTCATGAAGATACAGCTCCTCTCACACGTGTCACAGTTGCGGCATCATCTGCGATACAGCATCGTAAACCACCGAGGCCAATTACCCTCCACTGCTGTACAAATGCAGAGTACAAAAGACCCAGCCCCTGAGAGCGCATCGGTCAGGCTGCGAGTACTGATGGCAAAGCCCTTGGGTTGTATCTGGTTGGCACAGCAATTTTGTCTGCACAAAGGGGTGCACAAACCCCCAAGCTAACACCACCCCAAGTCCACAGCACCACACAGCTCTTCCAGCCAGGAGATCAGATTGAGCTTACTATTTACAAGAGCTTAGCTTAAACAGTCTAAATGGAGGAAAGGGAAACTGAGGCATGTGCTTACAGCCACACAGCAGGTCAGGGAGGGAAATCAGGTACCCCAAGACCCAGTTCAGCACCTTCTCCACATCATGTCTTTACCTTGAGTGAGCCCCAGGAGACCAAGAGCAGTTGCACTTGTTCTGTTTCTCTTGAGCTTAATTCCTCTGTAGATGGGCCATGATACAAAACCCAGCAGCTGTTCCTTGACTGTGGAAGAAGTTACTTGAATTAAGTCTGTTGGCATCTTTTCTTCACGTTCCTGATAGCTAAATAACCAGGCAGCCAGCTCAGAAAGTGCTTCAACAAGCAGGACCAAAGTCTGAATAACAACACACTAGACAATTGACAGCACAGGTAACTGGGAAATGGCAGGACAGAGCGAAGCAAGGCTGTCCACGCACTGAAGACAGACAAGAAACCTTCAGCACTCAGTGTCCCATTTGCAGCGTTACTGCACCACACCCGAGTCCCAGCAACACCACTGCAGTGCTTGCTCCATGGAAAAGCAACCTGCTTGCACACCCACAGTGCTTGTGGCAGGGGAACTGTGAAAAGATGATGGATATAAAATACTATTTTTTTATCAGGCTTCATATTTTTATTCTCCTTGGCATTTCTAAGACCATTTTTACACTATTGGTCTGCAAGACTGACCAGCCAGCAGGGAAAGACAACAAGTTTGCACCTTCTCTTCCATTGCTTTGGACTCCAGTTCAAATGGGGACTTGATCACTGGAGAGGGGGATTTGATGAGTGTTAGCCTGTCTTTCAGTACGTACCTGTCTGTGGTACAAAAATGATTAGACATCTAATCCTCCTTAAGATTCAGGTCTGTCCTCTGCTTAGACTCTTTTGCAAACCTGCCTAGATGATTCCCAACATCTAGATGTCAAAACACCTTTTCAAAACTGACTTTAGACAAACTGGATAGGCTCAGCTCTGCATGAGCATCACTCTTCAAAGCCAAGAGTGAGAAGCATCATAAGAAGTAACACAACAGTCTACTGGTCCAGAGCAGGGTTGACAAAGGAAAGTCAGAGAAGTTTGGGAATTTCATCAGTCACTTGCCCAAAGGTTAAAGCAGTTGAAGACAACCTGTTCCCAGGTTCCTTTCCACATAAACCCAGCAGTATCTGTACTTGTCCCCCGCAGACGTCTGATGTATATTATGCAAAGCTCCCAGCGTGTCAGGTACATGTCAAATCACACTGCAAAAGGAATCACACTTTGCCTGGATTATTTTCAGCATTATTATTAAACACAGAGTGATCAAGGACCAAGAGCTCGTCACCTTCTCATTGCTGAGCAAAAGCAGCTATTCAGGCATAAAGAGAGAAAACAGGGAGAAGCAAACAAACAGGGGAATGGCTCCATGTTTACAGCTGCCATGCTTTGTGTGGAGATGGCCAAGGGCAAAGTGCAGGAGGGCCCAGAGTCCCAAGGTCTTTTATGGTTTTGAAGAACCTGAGGATGAAAGAACAATATTACACAAGGAGAGTAATACACCACAAAGCCACCTTCTTCCTCAGTTGTAGGATGGCTGTTGCCATCAGAGTTCATATGCTAAAACTAAGGCAGGCAATGGTTTGTTTTCTGAACTCCTGCAGCTTCTGTGGGTGTGCCTGCACCTAACATCTGCAAAAACGTGGCACTTGCTTACACCAGCGACCATATGGGTTTGCAGATACATCCAGCCACACATCAAATTCACAGGCAGAACCACAGGCAGCGCTGTGGTAACTTCTCCCCCTTCCCAAAACCCTGCAGTTGCAGGAGGCATTTTGGCCAAGGCACCATGAGTGCCATTGTCTGCTGGCAAAGTGTCGAGCCAGAGCCAGGAGACATGGGCTCCACCAAGGCTTTCCTACAAGAGCTCTCAACCATCCTGGGCACATGGACACACCTAAGGCTTTTAAATCACTTCCCCATCTTGAAACAGGCATCAAGATGGCTTTTGCTTACCTTTTCTCTATTTCGGGTACTACCTCCGTGATCCAGGGATGTTCTTTCCTCAGCAGAGTGCTCAGCTCAGCAAAGCTTCAAACCCACTCGGGACCTCCCATCCACTTAATACATAAATTTGAGAGACAGGCTGTAGCTCAATGAGCTAGAGTTAATGGGTGCATGTGTTGTTACTTTGTGAGGGACCAGATCAGGAACCATGCAGCAAGCAAGAATAATAGGAATTAAAAAAAAAAAAAAAAAAAAAGGGAAAGCAACGCACACTCCACAGCCTTCCAAGATCTGCAAGGTTAATGCACACCAAAAGGGAGAAACACAATAAAAAGCTCTGGAGCTACAGATTAACTTTCATTTCTCAGAATCTATTATTGTTATTAAGAAAGATATTGAAAGGCAGAAATAGGAGCTGGATGCCCTAATTCCACCGCCGTGCACTGGGAGTTGGGGCTTTGTTTTGTTTTACGCCTTTCAGTATCTTCCCCATTTATTTTTTTTCCCCAAACCTGCAGTGAAATGCAAATGACAATGACTTTGATAAGCAGCCTGAAAGCTGAATAATATTGACAGGCAGGGAATCCCCCAGGCTTAAGGCAGATTGGAGCATTGTAAAGCAGCTTCCCCCTTAAAAAAAAAAAAAAAAAAAAAAATTTAAAAAAAAGGAAAAGAAAAAGAAAAAAACACTCTTTTGTGTCTGTTGGCCAGGGGGAGGGAGGAAGAGGAGCCAAACGCCTGCACCAGGAGATAGCTCCATTTACAATGGGACACCTATTAGGCAACCAATCCGTTTAGCTTGGGTGCTCGTTGTTTATTCAGCTAATGGTGAAAGTTATGTCCACATTCTAGGGTAAATTAAGTATTCAGCTATTTTACAAGGCACAGTAAGTCGGTCAGCCTTAGCCTCAGTAATTAGGGCTTACTGTTTAATTAATCTCTTGTGGTCACACACAAGATACAGCAGTCTCTATTGCACTCTCTGTTGGCTTTACATGGTACAGTGAAGAGAGGTGAAGGAAAAGGAGGAGTTAATCCCTTAAGCATATCGCTTATCCCCACTGCACAAACACTAAACGAAGGGGGATGGGGTGGGTCCATGCTCTCTTTCACTGGTGGGAGAACATTTGGGTTACAAACCAGCAAAACCACTCAGGACATGACCTCATTGCCCAGGAGACCCATCACACCTAGAGATGGGGGACAAAATAAAAACCCTGGGGACTTGCTCCTCATAAATAAGAAGGAGGGAACTGCTGCACCTTTGATTTGAGAAACGCTGAGCTACCAGGACCATGCTTCTTCCTTAACCCAAGCTTGCAGCCTCCAAGCCCCTGCCTCTGGCAGCTGCATCCCCAAAGTCACTACCCACAGACCACAGCAGGGGAGGACACCTGGGAAGTCCCATCCCTGGCAGAGCCACATCCTTGCCAAGAGCAGCAGCAGCCCAAGGCACAGTCATGGGTCACATTTCTGCTCGCTGCAGAGTGGGAAGGGGTCAGACCCCCCATGAAGATTGCAGGGCCAGGGACAACGACGCAGTGTGCAGCCAAACAGAAACGTGGTACAGCCTGAAAATCACCCCCCAAGGTCACAGGACAAGGTGAAACACAGTCCTTGGACCAAGATTCCTGTGCTAAAGAGGTAAATAAGGAATCTGAAAATTGTCTGCAAGTAACAGAGCCAGCACAAAAGAGTTAAGAGGGTGCAAACCAGGTGTCAATCCCAAATACAAAAGCAGGTAGTCACCAGTTTTTTAAGGTACTTTGGCAAGAAGCACCAGCTGCTGAGGGCTAATTCGGGATGCCAAGGAAGGGTGGCTGGAACTCCTCTGGAGCAAGGGCCACGCGGAGGGACAGGCAAATACGCTGCTCCTGAGCTGGTGGCCAAGGGATAGACACCCAACGAGATTCTGACTCCCCAGACTGCCCAGAAGAAGGGGAGAAGCTGCCTCGGAGGAAAACCACCTACAGCCTCAGCTTCTTCCCCTGCCTGGCTCCACGCTGCCGAGACAGATACCACCCGTGACAGGAAAACCTGCCCATCAGCGTCACAAATCTTAACGAGTAAATGAATCCCGCAGAAACCACCCTGCAGATGTGGGACAGAGATGGCTAAAGCAGCACTGAGTGGGGAGCCGGCAGCGGGAGCCGGGGGAGCCGGGCAGTCGCTCGCTGCAGCCTCGGGAGTTTTCTCGGGCTCCAGCGCCCTCTGTTCCAACACGAACAGAACTGAAATCAGTCCTCTTCCCCCTGCG
The DNA here is from genome assembly GCA_024611175.1 of Megaceryle torquata. Classification (NCBI taxonomy): domain Eukaryota; kingdom Metazoa; phylum Chordata; class Aves; order Coraciiformes; family Cerylidae; genus Megaceryle; species Megaceryle torquata. The sequence goes on along the minus strand of JANIJG010002007.1, from coordinate 65,098 downwards.
CCTCATCCCAGACGGGGCTGCGTGTACCACCAACCCGCGCCCACGGGCACGGGCGGACATCCCGCACCTCTGCCTTTTGCTTTCCCAGTGCTCACCAGCCAGCACAAGCCCTGGCACTCAGCAGGGTGCTTTTAGAAATTAAGCAGGTTTCGGGTTTGTGCACGACTTCGAAAGACTAATGATATGCAAGGGAAATTGCTGGGGGAGGTTTACAACCACTTACCCTGCCCAGGGACATCAGCTCTTCCAGATACCAGGCGCCTCTCTGCAGACAGCTCTGCGTGTGGCTCCAGCCAGAGCACCAGACGCAGCCTCAGAGCTGCCACTGGATTTTAGGCAGCCATCTGTGCCATGCTACTCAACCCCTCCATCCTCAACACAGGCACTTGAGCCTTCTGCAGATATTGCTACAGGTCCTTGGGCACTCCTTGCAGAGTCCCACGAACCCCGAGAGCAGGCAAGAGCAGAGCACCCACTGCCCACCACAAGGTCTTCCTTCTGTGACACTCATCTGGGGGAAACCAAAGCCCTACCCGGGCTCTTGTCCCCACAGAGGTGTCAAGCTTCCCCCATCACCACCTTTCCTGGGGTCAGGGCACTGTGAGAAGCTGGTCTGCACAACAGATTGGATGATCCCTTAGTACACTGCTGGTCCTGCAGCTCCTTTCACACTCACATGGCCAGACTCCACAAACAGGCCAGACTAAACAAGCCCATCTGTCTCCCTCAGGAAAGTTTACAGCCAAGCCTTCCAAAGCAACACCACCTGCTCCCCATGAGTTTTCCTCTCCAAAGAGGAGGGCAGTGACTTTGCCTCATGGTGGGTCCATTCAGTCACTCATGGAATGGATGATTTTCATCCATGTTCTGGTTTCAAGCACTGGAACCTGATGTGGGTAACTGGGGCATGAGCAGAATGAGACATTTCTATTTATTTATTTTTTTAAGGAAATAGCTGAGCTCTTTTTGGAGCAGAAATGCACATGGCTGAGGTCCCTCACTCCATGATACCTGCTCAGCCCCTTGCTGTTGCAGAGGTGAGCATCTCCAACCAAAGCTGCAACCCCTCTGCCCAGCCACTCCTGAACCTTAAGTCCACCTTAAGTCCTTAAGGTTGCAAGTTTCCACCAGAAGAGTTTTCCTACATCTCTAAACACCTGCCTCTGTTCACGCCTGAAACTCTGAGAGACTTTGCATAGCCAAGCAAATAACTCACATGCTTCCACTTATGACCAGCAAGTGGCATGGATCAGGCACCTCCCCTCCAGTGTGTAGCACCCTGATAGGACTTCTGATGATCTCATCACGGGGTTACTGCATAACAGATACACCATCACCTCCTCCCTCCCAGAAAGTCTTCTAAGAAGGCCAACCTTGAGGTGAGAGCATGCAAGCTACGACTCAAGGAATAAGCACGATGAAAACAGTTCAGAATACAAAGCTATGTCCTGCTGGCTATTTAGGGAAAAAGCTGCACCTTTTTTTTTTCCATGGTATTTCTCCCAGTTGCCCTTTGGGAATCCCTTTCATAGGCATTTGTCTCTTTCCTTATAGCCAGTAGGTGCCTAGATGGGTTCCCAAAGCTGTAACAACAAAAAGCCCCCAGATGTTGCTAAATACATGGAGAGACAGACATATACTTAAAAACATACATATCTAAATATATATGTGTATATACACACATATATGTTCATAGCATGCCACTGGATTCTGTCAGGCCAAGTCTTGCACACTTCCATCTCAGTACAGATGGAGGGACAGCAGCATTTCTTTCCTTGATGGGGCTGCTTGAAGGAGAGATGGTCAAAAATCCTGACACGCTCCGTTCCTGGTATAAAGGGGTTACATAAAACAGTAACACACCACACTCAGGCATCAGTGACCCCACAGCATCACCAGGCTCTTCAAGCAGTGACATTGCAGGTGGCATTAGGGGCCAGCAGGTGAGCCATACGCAGCCCAGGATAAAACCTGCTGTAATCATTCAGCACCAGGATGCAAGGAGGTGGCATCTCAGGAACACAACTCTGATGATTTACAATGCACTCAGGACTCTCCAAAGGCATTATTTATTTGCATTACTGAGAGGACTTAATTATTCCTCCTCATATTAGAGAAGACACTGAGAGCTTCTATTACTGAGAAAGTAATTTTAATCAGCCAGCAGAGCACATGCCACAACCAAACATTTATCACAAGGAAAGTCAAAGGGCTGAAGAGTTTGTGTTTCAAACCCTGTGCCATATACATCTGCGTGTGCCTGAGCTGCACTGGCTGACCTGTATGTGACAAAAACTGCCTCAGTGTAGCAAAGCTGAGCAAGCTTCTCGGTGGGCAGTGCTGCAGAAGAGGCCCAGCTATGCCAGAAAGGGGGAATTAGAGGAAGAAACAGCAGCTAACAATTTCACGGCACAAGAACTGGCATTCACAGGGGGTAAAAATGATAAAGAAAATAACGCAAAACAGATTTAAGACCAGGAGGCCCTTTTTTCTTGTCTGAGTTTTGGCAGCAAGAGAAGTCCAGTGGTTAGAAGAAGAGCCTTGAAGGTATCTGGCAGCTCTTCACAAGCACTGAACCTACTGCCAGCTTCTGCAAAACAAGCACACCGTAAACACCTTTAAAGCATTTCCATTTGTAAAAATTACTTTAAGGCAAAGTTTCAGAAAGTGTTTACATCCCTGCAGGATTCTCCTAAGCACCTCAGCAATAGATGCCCAATTCCTGATGAAGTCAGCACTTAGAGCAAAGTGGTTTTCATCTCCAAGAGCAACTGAAAGCATGGTGGAGCACCCCTGCTGATGGTGCTGTTGTTACCAAAGGTGACGGTGACACCAAAGATCCAAGGATAGGCACCATCTAACTTGCACATAGCACATGTCTGTTATTTCCAGGCTGGGGCAGTCCAGAAGGTGATGTCCCATCACCAAACACATAACAGTCCCCAGAGGTGACAACAGCCCTTCAAGTGCTACTGGTTGCTTCCTTCCCCAGGACCTCACCAGTTAACAGGGAGATCCACGTCTTTTCTCCTCTGACTGCAGTTGAAGGTTTTTGCAAGACAAAAAAATAACGTCATTAAGAAATCCTGTGGGAGTCCAAAGGGAGGTCGTATGTATTTTAAAAAATTTGATTCAAGACCAGGGTTGCAAGACACCACTCCTGTGCCATCACTTAGTCTTCTGGGGTCAGAGAAATCACCTATGGTCTTAAAAGAACAGAAAATCTCTCATGATTTGAACCAAAAAAAACCCCACACCAAACATCCAAACCCTACAGTCTCTGTCTCCTTGGAAGTTACCACATCTCAGCTTGGGGCAGAACTGGGACCTTTCCCGGAGAAGGAAAACCACAAAACTCAGGGACAACTGGTACTCAACATCCAGCTGAAGAAGGTGGGTTGGGTGGAGGCAAGACCATCCAGCATGAGCAGTCAGCCTTTCATGTCCAGCTGTTTGATGCTTTCTAACATCCAAGATCATCAAATCAAATGCTTCTTCGAAACACTTCTGCAGTTAACTCATCTGGGACCTTTAGTCCCAGTGTGCTCAGGAACACTCCTCTCCCTGGCTCAGCTTTCTTCCATGAGTGCAGCAATGCAGTGGTCTCTTCCTCCACGCTCCCAGGGAAGAGACGAGGCCCCGTGTTCCCATCAAATGATGGTGTTCTCTCCAAGTTACTCCTTGGCAAACTAGGGACGTACAGCCAGCGTTTCAAACACAGCATCTCCACAAGTTAAACACAGTAATTACAGCTGGCGAGCGCTCAGGGGAGGGACACGTTTCTCTGCCAGTGAATGGGGCATTCAGGATCTGCTTGATATCGTCTGCTGGAGCGTGAAAATTAAAGGGATCATCACTTTGGAATAGAAATGGGCATTAATGGTGGTGAGCAGGGTGGTCAGCTCAGCTCCCAGCACTTCAGTACTTAAGAGGGGCCTTACAGAAAGATGGGAACAAGAGGCCCTGATAAAATATCTGTGACAGGACAAGGGGTGAGGGTTTTAAATTAAAAGAGGGAGATTTAGACCAGAGAGAAGGAAGACTTCTTTTTTTTTATGATGAGTAATGAAATACACAAATAGGCTGCCCAGAGAGATGGTCACTGCCCCATCCCTGGAACCATTGCTGGCCAGGGATGCAACCTGCTCTAGTTGCAGATGTCCCTGCTCCCTGCAGGGGATTTGGACAAGATGGCCTTGAAAGGTCCCTTCCCACCCGAACTGTTCTGTGATTCTGTGACTCTTGCCAGGACTTGATTCGTTGGTATCTGAAATGAGCAAAGTTGATTGCACCTCCTGTATGGGCAGTGGCTCCAAGACATCCCTGACAGGATGACCAGTTTTTTTTGTAGCATGAGCTAAGTGGAAACAAAGGCAATGGTACATCCTTGTGCTCACAAGCCTGCCAGGACCACAGCCTGCTCTAAATCACCCCCAGACATTGTAGGGGCAGGGCTGGAGAGGACAATAGCCCAGGTGAGCCTCAAACCACCCTTCTGGACACAGCAGAGACAGGTCCACCATTTGTCTCTGGGAAAGAAGAAGAGTGGACCACATCACTTGAGCATGTAGCCATAGCAACACAGGTTGATATTTACATCCAAACGTGAAGAACAGTGGCCCTTGTAGAAAAGGTGATTCTCAAAAGCAAGGAGAGCCTGGAGGTGCCTTAACAAAGCCTTGCCAGGAGCAGAGGGCACAAATGGGCAAGAACTTACAAGTGAAACAAATCACCCATAAATCAGCAACTCTCACCTTGACTGATTTCCATTATCCAGGAAGAGAAGATCTGAGAGGAGCACGACGGCTTTGCCTGCTTTGGGGGTCTCACCTCCCTGCCAGGATGGAGGAACAGGCCCACACAGTAGTTGCATGCAGCTCTTCTCTTCAGTTTACCCTCAGCTGCACCAGCCTCCCCTGCTGAGTCAGGCTGCAAACACCAGCTACCAGCTCCAGCACCACGCTCAGGCTGCCAGGCATGGTCCTTCACCCATCCATCCATCTTCTGACCTTTCTGATCACCTCATTCATTTTCTGGTTAACCAGGGGGAAGTAAAAAAAATCAAAACAAAACACACCCACACAAAACAAACAAACAAACTCAATATTTTAATCAGATTGCTTTAGCCCTAAACCATTCAATAGCTGACAACTGGCAGCACAGTTCACTGCTTAGAATATTTCTCTTTACCAAGGTCTTTACTGTTCCTATTTCAAACAGTGTAATAAAGGATTAGTTCTTGGGAAGGGCTGCATTTTTCAGTTCACAGAGAAATAAACACATCAGGCTCATTTTGTTTTGCAAGTGACATAAAAGCTAAGAGAGCTCAATACTTTCCAAGAGAAGTGTTCTGCACTCTTGGTGTTCCCTCCTCATCCCCCCCTCCCGGAGCCCTGCTAACCCTCTCCTCACTCAGAAGGTGATTTGAAGCCTGCAAAATACCACCTACAGGAGCTGGGGAGTTGCACAGACTAACCCCTGATTTCTGCACAGCTCTGAGTAGCAGCTCCCAGAGCTGGAGGACCATTAGACAGCATCCTCATTGCTTCCCTTGTTGCCTTCTCCTCTTATCTCCTAAAGACACAACTGAAATGAACATTTAATAAGGTTGCTGGGCTGTCAGTGGCCTGCAGGATGCAGCCTGTGGGAGACTGCCATCCAGCAAGTGTTTGGCATCTCTGATCTGAGGACCTTTCTCCTGGGCTGTGAATAAAACCAGCTTCTTAATTAAGTCCTGGGTATTGATTTAATTTTCATCCTCTTAACTGCTTTGCCCTACATGCGTTTGCTACACTCTGGAGGATTCCCATTACCCCCACCCTGTATACATGCAAATAGCAAAGATAAAACAGCTTCATTAGTCCCATCTACTCTTCAGGCGCCAGTTTTATTGTTTGGTTCATTTTGTTGGGGTTTTATTTGTGGCTTTTTTGGTTATTGTTGTTTTGGGGGTTTTGTTGGTTTTTTTCTTTTTTTTCTTTAAAGTGCTCATAAAAGAGACTCCTTGACAGCTTCCAGGCCTCCATCTCTCCAGCAGAGTGAAGACACACAAACCAACATCAAGAGCTCTGCTACTTTTGAAAGAGAAGAAAAATAATAAAAAACCCACACCAAACAAACACTGCTTGGTCCCTACAGAAGCCCCTCACCTGGGTAACTTCACACACATGGAGCATAGGGCAGGTAGTGGGAGCTGGAAGGGTCAGAAAAGCAAAAGCTCAAGAGCTAGTGCCACGGGTTGATCCTTTGTTTTGGAAAACAGTAGCAGGGGTTTGTCCCTCAGCACTGAGCCCCAGCAGAGCCTGAGCAGCACAAGGTCAGGTCATCCTGTGTGGGAGCTGCGTTTTCTGCTAAAAGGCAAAAATCAAAGGTTTTTTGTTTCCCCCTTGCACAACCAGGTAGGGAAGAGAGCCTCATCAGGGAGAGAAGGGAGACAAATATCCAGTTAGAGAATGAAAATATGCAAAAAATGGAATAGAGGAGAGAGACAGTAGATTGGGGAGGGCAAGTGGAAAGGCAGCACTTTCCACCATGCTAGGAACTCCAGGCGCAGGAAGATTAGAGAGTTTTTACTGCACCCTCTGAGGCTCTCCACACAGTTCATGAACTTATACAACCACAGGGTCTTTTACCCAAAGAATTCATAACCAAAATCAAGACTTCACACAAGAAAGACAAACAACCGGGGAGGAAGATGTATTTAGACAAGTGAATTGGGAAGGCATGTAAACATTTTAGAGAAAAAAAATGTGTTTCCAATTGTTCATTGTCATTTAGGATGTCAGGGAAGGGGACAGAAGGAGTGAGAGCTGGCTGGGAAGAATCAGGGAAGAAGTTCCCTGCAGAAATTAGAGCTGGCAGAGATACAGGGGGAAAAAAGCCCAGCACAAACCCAGACAGGTTGGTCAGGGCTTTTTAGCACTTCTCAAACCTCCAGGTTTGAGCTTCCTTTGATTTTGAGCTGAAATCCCAGGAATTTCCAACACTCAACCCTGAGTAAATATTTCTCTCATCCAAATCTGGGATTTGACCTGAAATGCAGCTGGGTAAGGCCAGCAGCCTGACACTTGCTGGTCTCTTAATAGCAAGGGCAACTACTTGAAAGGTCAATGAAGATTAATCAATAATTTCAACAGTGAATTTCACTTTCTCCAGCATGAATATCTGCTAGCTTTCAAAAGCATGGTTCATCGCCAGAGACTTCTGGTAAAACTTCCCATTTGGATCCAAGTTGTTTTTCCAAAGCAGAATTGAGTTAGATAATCTGCCCAGTTCTAGGCAGCGCTTGGATGTTTACACTGATTTAAGAGTTAGCTTGAAAATTGCTGTATGTGCCAAGTGAAGTGGCAGCAAAGACTGACTGAGGTATCTGAGCACTGTTTCAAAGTCCAGATTTTTCTTCCCCTGTTTTGCTTCGAGAAGTAAAGCTCAGTGACATCAGAGCAGCATGTCCTTAGGTCCGGCTCCCAGCTGGAAGAAGCCACCATAGACGCTGTCAAAGCCTCGTCCACTGAAGCTGCGTGAGGATCTCAGTTCTGCAGGGCTCTAGACCAGGCAGCAGTTATTTCAACTGAATTAGCAAGAAAGGTCTGGAATGGTTAATTGAAATTATTTAGCCATAATGTTTTACCCTTCTCCTCCTCTCCCTGGCATAATGTTTTCTAAATTGAATTCCTTTAACAGAATCCAATATGCAGCAAAACTGTTGTTCCAGGGAAATGTGATACGTCGGGTCTGGCTGATCGCCTGCCTCGCAGCTCAGGGGGGACCTCAGCAGCTCCCAGAGACTCCTTTTCTGTCCCCATCCTCAGCCCAGCATCAGCAGGAGGCAGGCACCACAGCAGGGAGTTTCCTTTGGTCCAGGTCCATGGGGCAGGGCTGACACCTGGGTCACGCAGGCAGCACGGCTGTAGGGAAGGCTCAACACCAGGAGCTCCCCTCGGGCAGCTCATCTTCCTTCCCATGCTGGCAGATCAGGGAAAATCCATGCTAAACCAAGCCACAGGTTCCTCCCCTGACTCCTCTCTGCATGCATATCAGGAAGTATTAGAGACATTATAAAAGATGAGGGGAAAAAAACAAAACCAAACTGATTTTACATAGGCCACTAGACCTTGAGATCAGGGGTCAGAAAAGCAAAATGCCCAGAGCTAATGCCACATGTTCTACTACAAAAAAAATAATAGTATCAACAATAGCAACAGTTTCTCCTTCAACACCAAGCCCCAGCATCCCAAACAATGGGTGATTTTACCCCCCAGGGACATTTCCCCAGATAATCAGGGCAAATGCAGAGGCAACAAACAGCACATTCAGGCAACAGCAAAGGCTCTCACAAGAACTTTTCCAAGAAACAGAGCTGCAACACCAGTAAGCAGCTCCCAGCAATGGTCACCCTAGAGAAACACTCCCCTCAGAGGAAGGGAGATGCATTGGTCTGCATAAAGCAGAGAAACCATTTAAAATATTATGCCCCAAAGCAGAAGTCATTCCATTTGGGGAAGACCAAGGTCAGCTGCTATGGGAGAGCTGGAAAGCCACACTGAGAGGTCTCTGTGTCCGGGAGGTGCCCAGCACAGCACCATAGGAGACTGCTGGTTAGCCTGGGTATGTGGAGCCAGCAGCCAGAGCACTGAATTCAGAGCATGCCCAGCCCATGGGTTTACCACTACCTGTACCAGCAGATACACTGCAAGGAGAGAAAGCCCCGGGTCATTTAGAGTTTCCTTCCCTTCTCTGCAATAGGCCAATGAAGACTGTAACAGTCTCTTCAGAGCAAAACCACACCAACTAAAGATATCTATCAGCCCAAACAATCAAGTATGTTTTCCAAGCTAGTTTAACAGAAGCAGCTTGATCCTCTTAAAAGCCAATATTATCAGTGTCCTATCATGGTGGGGGTTGGAAGGGACCTCTGGAGATCACCTGGTGCCACCCCCCTGCTCCACCCAGCAGGGTCACCCAGAGCAGGGGCCCAGCAGCGCAGGGTCCAGGGGGGTTGGGAATCTCTCCAGAGAAGGAGACT
>JANIJG010002007.1:22791-45149 GCA_024611175.1 Megaceryle torquata | reverse complement strand
GAGAGAAGGGAAGGGAGAGGAAGGGGAGAGGGGAGGCGAGGAAGGAGGGTGAGGGGGGAGGTGGGGGGGGAAAGGGAAGGGAAGGGAAGGGAAGGGAAGGGAAAGAAGATTTCTTCAGGCACAGTGGAAAGAAGAGAAAGATGCCAGTCAGGGGAGTGAGGGTAGCTAAGTGGATTTTCAGCCAGGAGGCTGTGGCTTGATTCACTGCTATCGCAGCTGTCATGTGCAGCCTTCTGAAAGCCAGAGTATCAAATGCAGAAGAAGGGGTTCAAACAACAAAGCTCGAGGTGCACTTGGTTTCCGGAGCAGACCTCTCTAACCCCCAGAATCCACCTCCTCTCCCTCCCCACAGCTTAGCTCATCGATCAGCATTATCCCCAGACAGTAAGGTTCCTCTCTGCTGGTTTCCAAGTGGTAACCATCTCCAGAAAGCCTCTCCACCCAGGATAAACCAAGGCAAGAGACCCTGTCATGGTCTGAAGCACAGAATATGTGATTGTTTCTAGTCAATGGTCAGAGAACTCCAAGAACAGCTAGCTCAGTGCTGTGCCTGGAGAGTGTCAAGCCCACATTTCCCATCATTCTGCAGACACTCTAACCTCAGTGGTTTGGATGCAGAAGAGATTAATGTACAGTCACATTTGGAAAGGGTATTTTTCTGTCCTCCCTTCCTGATGAATCTGGAACCTAGACTGACACCTTATCACACAGTCTATAAAGAGCTGAATCAAATTTGAAGACCCTTAAGCTTTTCAGTGTCTGAAATACATAAGAATGTGTGAAATGTCTTTAGTAAAACTGAGTGCCAATAGAATCCACACAGCCACGCACTGCACGTTCTCTGGCCTGCCTTCATAATACATTTATAAACAATTTTCTGTTTAGTAAACTGTTTACTCAACCTAAATTCTAGCCTTTCACAGATTCATGCACATCATCTCAACCATCAGGAAGAGATAAGGCAATGGCATGAAGACAAGCATTATTAATCCTAACTATTTCTGATAATGCTCTCATTTAAAATAAATGTTAGTACTTAGCCAGCTCTAATTAGCTTTCCAAAAGCAGAATTCCAAAACACTGCCTTACCAAAATCAGCCCCTCTGATCTCAGATCACCGCATCCCCAGACAACTTCCATGATGTCACTGCAAACAAGTCTTCTTAAGTGGGCTCCGGGGAGCGATTCCTAGACTGGTACTTTCCATTGGAAGTACTCTGTGTTTTCTCTGAAGACCCAGTGAAAACACGTCTTTGCTTTCTCTCTCACTCAGAGTTAAGAAAGCTCATTAAAATATTAAATGAAGCTCAAGAAGTTTGCTGGTCAGATTACGTGCCAATTGTTTTGGGGTTTTTTTTAATTTGTTGCTTTCTATGCACAAATAAAATAAAGTGTAAAACCCAAATACAAACACACTCATTTTCTATGCTGGCAGAGTTATTTTCTCATGCTTATGAGAGCTGAGTGACCTACTTTCATTTGCTGATGTCTCAGTTTCTCTGTGGTAGGAGGCACAACTGGGATGTTAGTGTCAGAAAGGGACGGTTGTCTGAACGCCCAAAGGAACCTGGGCTACCTGTGAACAGCTGCAGTTGGGAAGCCACCAAATATTTTAGTTAAAGGGAACTGAGAGGTGACAATGCAAAGCCTTGGTTCAGAAGATGAATCTGGGAAGGTAAGTGAAGGTGCCACTTTAACCATGCTCTGCATCATCTTCTTGATTAACTGGTAATTTAAAAACCTGACCTTCAAAAAGAGCTGAAACTTTACTACAGCAGGATCTTGACAGCAATTGCAAGTGAGAAGTCTCCTACTCACTGGTTCCAGAGTTTACCTATTTTTTGTTTAAAAGAGTGAAGAATGCAGCATTTCAGACATACCCAGTACTGGTTTGGAAGTACTTGGAAGTACTTTTCTTTGGAAGAAAAGCCAGCCAGTGGAGCTGCCTTATTTCTCCACTCACACGTTCGCAAAATCCCTGCAGGCCTTATGCATGTCTTGACTTGTTCCAAATCCTGACCTTTGAATGGAACCATCAGAAGGATACAGCCACATGTATGAAAACACCACGTTTCTACCCATCGGAGAGAGAGAACACAAGGTAAATATTAACTGGTAAGGGGAATATGGTAGATGCTGGGGAATATGGTAGATGCTTCTAACAAAGCAACTTAGGAAATCATGAAATGGGCAGGCCTGTCAAGTGGGTTCTATCTTTATTGGTCACATCCTGATTTTTCTCATACACTCTCCTACTTGTAGGCAATTTTCTGTCGGCCTTGGGGAGAACGAAGAGACCATTTTCTTTGTTGGCAACATCATCTCACTGGCTTCCATGGATTTATGCAGGCAGTGAGTTCGGATCACTTTGTGGAAAAAAACACAGTGCTTCCCCTGAGTAAATATTATAAAAAGGTTGGCAGGAAGGAATTCCCCCTGAAAGGCATCGGAAAGATCTAGGAAGAGGATTTTAAACTTGGCAAAATAACCTACAGTAAACACTTACTTGTGCCAGACTTCATGCAATCGATTCACTAAGACAAAGTTAGTTGGGTTTGTTTTCCTCCTATCTTTAGTTTCATCTCAAAAAGACCAGTATGTCTAATAAGAAAATGCAACAAGCTACATCCCACTCCCCTTGTTCCAAGAAAAATTCCAGGGCTGGTGAAATTTTCACAGGCTGCAGCTGAAGATGCCTGTAGGATGCAGACTTGCTCTGTCCCTTCTGCGGTATGCAGTCACCAGTAATGTCACTGGGAGTGCTGTTGGTGCCAAAGATTAGCACTTGGCTCCTGGCAGTTACTGATCCCTTAGCCTTTACTGCAGGCTGGGCTATTCCTGGTGTATGCAAATTATCCAGACCAGGAAACATCATCCTTGTGAGAGTGAAATCAAGCAGTATGTCAATCAGGACCCATAATACAGTGAAGTATTTCCAAATGAGACCTTCACAAGCCTATTTTAGGTTTTCCTTCAAAGGCTCTTTTATGTCCTAGTATGGCCTGAAAAGGTGTATGAATTGGTGATGAAGTCACATTACATACTGGCTTTGTGAACTGCCACCCAGCTCAGCCACAGCTGTGCTTTCAGCAACTGGCATCAGCTTTGGGTGCTATCAGAGCTCTTCCTCCTATCAGTCATTCGGTAATCTGCAAAATGCTGAAAGACCCAAGGTCCCCTTAGTCCTCTTGAAATGAATAATCAAACTGTTACACTCTGATAGGAGTTCCTCCCTGCCTGGTATCCAATCAGGGTGCCAAATGACCAGCTATCATATCAGGAACCAGTTTAAGTTTACTGGTTTTTGGCATCACAGCTTATTCAAACTTACACATATAACAAAGAACCTTAGAGAATGTATGTGGCAGCTAAACCCCGATACAGGTGAGCACCAGAAGAATGCAGGACAGCACAAAGGTAATCCCAAATCCTTCAAGTCTTACAGCAATTGTAACACCCCCCCCACCACCACCTCAGTATTCTGGGAGGGGAAAACAGACCCTGGATTTGCTCAGTTGCTGCATGAATGCCAAGGAATTGCTCCAAGCACTTAGGAAACTGGACATGCTTAGATATCCCGAGGACTGCAAAATTACAATAGGTATCTTTTCAGCAACCTTCATAACCACCAAAGCTAGAAAGACAGAGGTTAACTAGGTAGTTTATGGTTTGATAAACGAAAGGGTAGGCACACCTCTGACACAAGTACTGAAGCTTTGAAATCCTTCTACATTTATTTTGAGATAAGAGGTGAAAACTTCAGCCATTCAGATGAAATATGAATAGGCTGCCAAAAATTTGTCTTAGAACACAGTCCATTGCAAAAGAAGGTATTTTTTCTTGCTATCTCTATTTCCTTTCCTCATTTTTCTTGAGACCAGGGAATCTTTTAGTAGTAGGATTTTAAAGAGAAACTTCCATCTCTTTCAGAAGGTTTCAATTGCCATTTTCTCATACATGACTAAAAAGACATTTTATTGAGCTTATTATACTTTTTCCCAGCTACTCCGCTGTTTTAAGGATTTCTAAGATGCTTCCCAGTGCACAGCATTAGGGAGCTCCCTAGAGAGGGCCACATGCATGTGCCCTGGGGAGCTCATAGTTAACTTTGGTGTTTCTCTACTTCTGTTGATCACTTGCTAAGTTTTCACATCTGCTGATAAGTTTCAATTCTCGGGGCAGTGTTATTTTTTTTATGTGGGGATGCTTACAATTTTTCAATGGAGAAATAAGATACTTTAAAAAAAGAATTTCAGCTGCTTTCATTTTGAAGAGTATTCATTTAAAATGAAATACATAAAGAACTTCTGGATAAATATTTAATGAATAGTTTGGCAGATTACAGCTGAAAAAACCCCTTTGTAGGTGTTTACATTCCTTGCTGTTGTTTTCCTCAAAGGAAAACTTCTCTAGAACGTTCATTTTTCCATGAGAACTCATCCTCCTCTTCCTGCTCATTGATTGGGCCTCATTGCTGACGTCATTGTGCTAGAAAGAATTCTGTGAAATGACAGTCTTGTCACATTGCTTAAAGATGCTGGATTCACGTCATCTCCCGTGGAAGTCTGTTCCCCAGCTGGCTCTTGGCAGTCAAGGACACGTTTTTCTCAGCTGTCACATACATCGTCCGAGACTTCGCTGAAATCTTCTATTTTACACTAATCCTCCCACACGGTTTTCCCCTTTTCCACCTTTTTTTTTTTTCCATTTTGTAACCCAGGTCTGACAAGGACACACTTGTTTGCAGGAAAACAACTGGCCGGTGAAACCGCCTCCCTTTTCCAAAGACATTTACTTCATTAAGCTGTTTCCTTGGGCTTTGTTAATTTTTCCGTATCGCGACAACGATCTGCTAACCCGAGTGACAAAGGGACCTCTCTTGTGCACAAACACTCACAGTCTTCCACAACAAAGAGGTACCAGTGGAAGTGCAATGTTTATATACACAGGCTTCCCGAGAAACAGGCTGACTTTATTTCTCTTCTGTCTGGAGTAAAGTGAGGCACGTTCCAGTTGAAGAAATAATAATCCCAGAAAATCCCTGAAACTTTAGACTTTCTGGAAGAGTTTTGGAACATCCCCAAAGGCAAATAGAAGGGATTTTGTGAAGCATTCCAATACTCATATGAAAATGATTTTGGGGAAATAGACACAATGCCAACCCCTCCAGGGATTATGAGGCTTCCAGCAAAGAATTCCTTCGGCTTTGCATTTCTTGGATAAAAGATTTCAAAAGTAAGAAAGCATTATAATCTCATTTGAGGGTTATTTGTTCTGAGTGATAAGAGTTTCGATGGACTGACAGGTGAGGTAAGTGCTATGTGGTCGGTTCACAAGTATAGAACTCTTGGCTTCCACATGGCTCTAAGTTTATATTCATGCCTCTTTCTTCTCCCTCATGTGTCTCTACTTAACTAGCTAAACATCAACCATCTTGATTCTCCCCTCAAAACCAGCAGGATAAATCAGGAATAATCCTAGTGAAATCACCAACTTAATCCAGTTTAAGAAGAGAGTCAGGCCTCAAAAAACAGTAGTGAGTTTTGACTTTGCCTTTCCTGTCACAAGGCAAAATACAAAGGGCATGTGATATGCTACTGGATTAGAGGGATCTCAAAGTCTCTTTTCACTGTGAGCAATTAATACACAGAAAAAAATAGACCCCAGCTTTTTCACAGAAGAGGAACACCTTAACTTGGTCCTGCAAGTACCTTCCTGTCCAACTAGAGAGCTCTGTACGCACATTAGAACCGAAGTAATAACAAAACAGGGCATGACTGCAGTGAGTTTGTTACTTGCAAACAACACGCAAAGTTGAAGTGAGTCAACAATTCTTTGGTGGCCTGTTGGAGATGAGCTGTTGGTGTTGCTTCATTTTCACAGTAGATACTTGCCCACATTAACTATGTGCAAATTATTAATACAGAAATGAGCACAGGGCCATCAATCCAGGATTTTTCTTTTTATTTTGGTTGTGATTTTGAAAACCAGTCCAGTCTGGCAAAAACAATCCATTCTGTATTAAAAAAATCTGTTTAGCAGAAATGGATTTCTTTCACAGAAAATCCTGTGTCTCACACAGGCCAGCTGCGTATCACAAAGTGACCTTCAGCACTGGGTAACTGGTCTTTATTCCTAAAGTACTGGGACACTAGAATTTTTTAACTGTGCTTGGGAGATAACTGAGGCTAAATAATGACATGCTCCCTCGATTAGACCATGTAAGGTCTTTCTGCCAAAAGCCTTATCTAAAATAATTATTCTTTTTGGGGGAAGACGACACATCCTGTTGCTTAGTTTCTAATCTATTGTTTGTCTCAACCCTTCCTGCATACTAAATAATGAAGACTTGTTCTATTCTGTACTGAAAGGAGAAAACTTAGTGGCTTCAATCTCACTTCTATTTCCAAATTCATTTCTCCACTCTAGCCACGTGTACATCAGGGTGCTCAGTCCTTAGGACGGTGCCTGAAACAGGTTACACCACAGTGGAGGGGCTAGGAATTATTCCTGTCCTCCTGCTTGAAGGTGTTCCACTTTGCAGGCAGCATTTACAGTTCCTCAACTACACAAATGAGGGGGTGAGGATGAGCTGATGCCTCGGGGCTCAGATCTTGCACTGTCTAGTCTGAGGACACTTTCAGTTAAGAAGGGAACAAGACCAAAAAAAAAAAGAAACAAAAACACAAAAACCAAAAAAAACCCGAGTAATGGCTCATTCCCACTGGAAACGACCTTGCAAGATATTGAAGGGAATGAGATGTAAACCACAGCCTGGCCCCAGTGTTTTCTGACTTACTGGAGGTGATAGCTCCCTGCTCAGACCTTTTCTCTGCGCCCCTTCTCAGTTCTGAAGCATCAAAACCTTTCCATGCAGCGTCTGTACAAAATAGAAGCATTTAATTCTGCATTCCCCAGTCCCTTGTAGAACTTGGGTCACAGTACCTACCAACAGCTATGACTTAAGAGGACGCAGCTGGCAGCAAGAACTAGCGAGCAGCGGAGGTAAACTGCCTTTAATCTGTAACTGGAGTTCTTATGATGTCACTAAAAGTCTGCTCTGGCTCCTGAAACACTTAATCCTCACTGTGTTGAGACATGACACACATTATCCAAAGCCTCACTTAATCAGCTTAGGAACCTGAATAAGGGTAACAGTAAAAACAGCTCCCACCAACCCACTCTCCAGAGTTTTTGCTTTCTGAGCAAACCAGAAGAGTTACTCCCAAATACCCCATAATCTCACAAGAAGCATTTATCAAACACACACTTCTAAAGGTCTGCTCCACAGTGGTGAGTGAAATGCCATTAATCCCCTCATTTCCCTGGGTGGTTTTTAGGATATTCTAGGTTATTCAGCATTTACATCCTCACCCTGTTGATGTGCATTCTAGCAGCATGCAACTGAAGGAATCTCCTGGGACATCAAGGCTGATTCCCTGCCACTGCAAGCAAACTTGTAATGAAGACAGTTTCAGAAGCCTGGGAGCAGGCTGGCATCGACATCCACATGCTTTCATGGGCACACCTCTCTCAGGGCACAGCAGTGTCAGTGGCTTCCCAAGGGACAGGGAGCCAGGAGCAATCCTGGGGCCAGCAGAGCCAGAGCCACACCAGCCCTTGATCAAGGTGAGCAGGACATGCCAAGGGGTGGTGGTTTAACCAAGAGTCCCAATCATCAGACAAATGCAGTGATGAATCAGGGTCAGGGCCAAGCCAGGATCAAGGACAAGTCAGGATTAGGTTCAATGATGCTGAACAGGGCCAGACAGAGCCCGGGGATTGCAGACAGGCCCACAGTGACAACACAGATCTGATGCCAAGCTGAGAAGTCTAGTCAAGTCAGGGTCCAGATCAATGAGATCCATGGCTCAGCGTAGCTTAAACTAGGAGCAAAGTCTTGGGACTGAGCTTAAATCACCTCCTGAGCCCATGGGCAGGTAGAAGCCTCACGTGAGGCTGGTCAGGGCTGTTAAGGCCATTGGTGCTCTCAAGGCTCTCACAATTCACGTGCATGTATCTTTCTGTTTATTTCTTTGCTTTTTTTGATTACTCTTTGTGTGGTAGTGCACAGTGCTTGTGGGGGGACATTGCTCTGGTGAGACCTTCTCAAACTGGTGGGTGGATCTTGCACTGAGAGCCAAAAGAGGCCAAAAGTAGACACCAGCTGATCTCTGCAGGGAACAGCCTCAGTGCTGGTGGCCTGACACCCTTGCACTTTGCTCCCCTGGGCTCGAGGACTGAAGTCCAAGCTAGTCAGAGGAGCACAGCTACAGACCGCTGCGCTGCCCCCTGCCTTTGAGGCAACCCAGGCCCAGGATCTGGATATCTTAGCTCAAGGATAGGACGTGTTACAGAGCCTGCTGAATATCAGCTGTAGCACTGCTGCATTACTGTGCTCAGGAAGCAGGTTACAGTCTGCCTCATAAGCAACAGTTTGCCATGGTCTGTGACTCCGAGGCAGCCCACCTGCTTTTGCTACGGCACCGCTGTTGCGTGGGGCAGCAGAAGACAGCAAGTGAGGTTCAGTAACGTGAAAGAGCATCACAGGGCAGCTCTCCTCAGTTTGCATGAGAACTAACTTAAAATTCTTGTGGGGTTAGTATATTGCTAACGTGTTACTATGCAATTCAAATACTAAATGCAACTCAACAAGCTTTTGCCCTGTGCCAGAGCAGAAGCATCCACATCTGTACGAGCTCATGTCCCCTCAGCGGTGACAGGAGCAGGCCACACGTGTGTGCTGGAGAGCAAAGGTGACTGCAATGGGCTCTGTTTACACGATGGCCCCTGGAAGTAGCGTAACCAAGTCCCAGTGAATCCTCATGGAATTTGGGGGCCTAAATCCCTTATACTTTTTTTGAGAACACCAAACATAACAAATTATCTGAGACAACTGCAGCAGCATTCTTAACCCGTGAGTATTCCTGTTATGTTTTCCTATTCTCCCAGATAGTTTTCATCTATGTCCTGGTTTGGGTGAGAACAGAGCTGGTTCTGTTCAGTGATTTTACTTTTCAGCTCTGTTCTTCTAACTCCCTGCACTGTCTGCAGTCAGCAGCCTGTTTGCCCAGGCAGTGTCTGCTGCTGGCAGTGAGGACACCCCATGGTCAGAGTCACTGCCAAGGGTTGCTGTGCAGAGCAAGGCCACTGCTGGATCTTGTGTCCCACATTGGGGGTGGAGAAAGTGAAAGGTGGCACCTGCAGGGAGGAGCAGACAGGGCAGGTGACTCCAAACTGACCAGTGAGGGATTCCAGCCCATAGACGTCATACTGGGTATAAAGCTGAGGGATCTGGAGGGTCTCTCTCTCTCTGAGGGCTCCCAGGCTCTTCTCCCCTCTTGGCCAGCTTTGCTGGGCTGGGCTCAGGTCCTCTCTCTTTCAGTTCCTTTCTCAGAGCATCCCAGGAGGACTCTGTCTGTTCTGCCCCTGATCCCAGTCGGTATGTTAATCCCTGAGTCTCTCTCCATTATTCCCTTTCTCTTCCCCTTTGGGGAGGGAGCGGGGTTAACAGAGAGCATCCGTTATTGGTCTAAGGGGCTACCCTGACCCTAAACCGTGACACACAACCAGAAAGCAACCACAGCAGCTAAAACTCAACCTTGTCTTTCCCAGAAATAGCATGGTGTTCCACAGCGCCCTAGTCCAGAGACAAGAAAACCATCCCTCTAACCAGCAGAAGCTCAGAGGGCATCTGTTGTGCTGCATCTTCCCCCTAGAAACACGGCAATGGCAGTAGCTGTAGTGCTAGCCAAAGCAGCTTTGGCTTGTTTGATGTTTGCCCTCTTTCAGATGTGGGATGGGATGTAACTGCAGGACCTGGCACACTGACTGATTCACCACACATGTGGCCCTGAGTGACAACAGGGACAATAGAAATGACAACCCAAACACAAGTCCATTTAGGCCACCCCTTTGAGACACAGCAGGTCCCCGAGGCTGACTGCTGCCAGGATCAGGGGTCATACCCACAGTGATTTCCCATCACCAGGGAGGCCACAGGCCCCAGCTGGCTCTGTCCTGCCCTCCTCCATCTGGCCCCAGGGGCTTCTTTTAACCATCACTCAGTGACTTGGTGCCTGTTTTTCTACAGATGCTTCACTTTGAAGACACCCTGAAAAAAAGATGATGCTTATGCCTGTACTTAGTCTCCCTCCTTGCTTCACTGGAGGCTTCATAAGAGCAAACACAGAGGTTCTTCCTCAAGGCAGGCAGCCAGGGGCTAAGCTAAAGGCAAGGACAGGCCCAGGTGGGCTCTTGCTCATGAATATCCAAAGCAGGTTGAAGTCCCTGCTGCTTTTCAAGGTCTCAATTACAGCCTGACCTTGCTGTTTCCAGACTGACCACAAGACTCATTACTTTTTCTCAGTTGTTGAATCCGTGTCACTTTAAAAAAAAAGGGGGCAAAAAAATAAAGCAAAGCGTCTTTGTCACTCACTGATGACAAAGAAGACAGAGAATGTTTTACAGGCTTTCTTGGAAGCCACCCCACTCCTCTAAGTCCTCAGCTCACCCTTCTCCTCTCCTCCTTTCTTTCCCAAGTGAAGTCTGAAGTGATGGCCTTGCTTAAAAGCTTTAGATGGTGCTTTTCAAAGCAAAATTTCTGCTCTGAGACAGCCCTTTGCAGAGCAGCACAGGAGCACTACCAGCAGAACAAGCCTTGAGTCCCCGCCAGGGTATCTGTCTGATGGATCCTGTTATAAGTGACCAAGGGTTTTTTAAGTCTTCCAGCTCATTTTTTTCATGAGGAACTTCAAGAGCTGCCAATCCTTCCTGCTGCAAACCTGCATCTACGCACCTGAGTATCAAACACCGAACCACTGAGCTCAGGATGCCCAAACAGTTTTGACAGAAGAGCACCCGTCATCAAAACTGGTGTGGGTGGCACATACCACAGTAGCCCAGCACTGCTGGGCTCCTCTACCCCTTGAACAAGACCTGACCCTTCCCTCAACCCCTCTCCTTCTGATTAAAGCACAGAGAAGATGCAGCCCCTCCTCTTTGCAGCCTTTCAGGTTGTGCTGTACATCAAGATGGAGACAAAGACTCTCTTTGCTCTTTCGGAGAGGCAAGACCTTGGCTTTGTCCCGTTAGACACCCTCAGTCACAGTACCTTGTTGTCAAGGTCGAAGAGGTAGGAGTCCTCTTCGCGGACGTCTGCCTCGGAGTCGGAGATCAGCTCACCAACGTACCTGTGGACAAACAGGAAAGGCAGAAATAAGATGCTCGTGCCATCACAAGCTCAGGTTTAAACATCTCTTGCTGGGAAGAGAGAAAGAAAGGGACACAGCCCAGCCCCAGGTGGCAAACCCCAGCCTTCGCAGTGCGGGTCATCTCAGAGCCACCCGGGCACAGTGAGCTTTGCCAACTTACAGCAGCTAAAACTTGGCTCCAAACTCTGTCTTTTCAGGGCAACACTTTTAATATTAAAAATGGAGTCTTACTTCCAACAAATTTTACTTTTTCCTGAGGACTATGTTTCCTTTTGCAAATCTCTTTGTTGGCCAAGATCAACACATTAATCCAATTCTCCTTATGCTCACAGTCAGGCTCTTGCCCTGGCTCTCCTGTACAGCACTGCAGTGCTTGTGCTGTCCATATCCCAAAGCAAAACATTTATGTCTGTCCTTCCTGTATTTTCCAGGGTATTTTCTCCAATTGCATAGGCTACAGACCTTAAAAAGTTTTGTTTTAAACATCTAACCTAACCTGGCAAGATCCGTGGAAGGTTTTAGGCTTCCTTCTCAGTCCCTCTCAAGCCAGAATAAATCAGAGCTGTGATCCCAGTAACAACCACCTCGCTGTAAAACCAGGTGCAAGGCAGATGACAACTAGGTCCTCCAAGCACTGCAAAGCACGTGCTGCTGGTCTTGGCTTGCTCGGGACTAGACACACAGAGAGCCTTTCATGCCCCAGACACGCACTGGTTTTGATGCAGGATTTCCTGCTGCGCTGGTGTTCCCACATTCATCTCCCTGTCTCAATCTTAAGCAGTTTTGGAATGTCAAAGTTCAACATTTCCCACCCTGAGCTGCTGGCAATCAAAGTAAGAGACATGGGAGGAGAGGTTCTGAGCCAGAGGGAGGAGATTGGAAGAATCAGAGAATCATTTTGGTAGGAAGAGATCTTTCAGATCATAAAGTCCAATGTTTGCCCTGCTAACCCATGTCCCTCAACACCACAGCTCCATGGCTTGGAAACCCCTCCAAGGCTGGGAACTCCACCACTGCCACGGGCAGCCTGGGCCAGGCCTGGGAGAAGCAATAGCACAGCAGTATTTAAGTTTTCCCAGCCTGCAGTGCATCGCTAGTTAATTATAAGCAAAGGATTACACAATATGAATAAATATCCTTTGCAGCATCAACAGAGCCTTGCCCGATCAGCAGCTATTATCACAGCATTCCTCTGCAGCTCTCCAGGCATTTTCCAAGCATTAACCAACCCTACGTACCCTCTTCCTGCTGTGCCTCAAGGCAGTGTTTAACTCCCGGGCTGTGGGGAGACAAGAGCCACCAAACATTAACCTGGAGAGGACCCACACGCTCGGTGACAAGGGATCGTTTGGCTGCAGTTGCCAAAGCCGAGCAGGGCCAGAGCAGGAGGCTGCTGCTGCTGCTGCTGCCGCGCGCGAGCTCTGTCTGCCCCCAGCCACGTCTGGTTGGTTACTGAGCAATCCCAAGGCTGCGGCGTTACTGGAAATCACACGGTCGCTGGTGACCTAAAGTGCTAGGAAGATGGTGGCCAGAGAGGGAGAGGAATTGCTGTAGAGTGGCAGAGTCGCTGGAGGCAGCTGAGAAACAGCTGAACAACAAGGCTGCAGGGAGAGGCACTCTGCTCGGGGACTGCCACTCCAGGTTTACAACTCGGTGAAACCAAAACCCACAATCTAGCTATAAATTGGTGTTCTGATGTTCCTTAAAAGACTATTGCTGTAACTCCTTTCCTTTCCAGGACTGCTTACACATACAAATGGTTCCCTGATTTCCCCGGTCTAAAGTTAAGGAAGGATGTGCAAAAGCTACAGGTTCCTACACAGAACAGAGCTGCAGCATCAGCCCTTTCCTTTAAGAACTCCCGAAGTCACACCAGCATCTTTCTTCTCAGCAAGATGTCCAGCATGCTGACGGTGAGGAACCTGATCTCAGAGCTTTACTCTGCCACTCATCACTGCACTCCACATGAAAAACCAAGAGCAACAAGAAGTTCCCAGCATAGGCTTCAGGGTTTTCCACGGGCTGTGGCAGACAAGGCAGCCAGGGCTTCCCTGGCTGAATCTCTGCCTCGATGCAGATGGCATCTTGTTTGACCATCACTGTTTTGTACTGAAATGAAATATTTGAAGGCCACATAATGGACGTGCACCAAAAGGAAGAGATCAGATCCTCAAAAACCTCTGGTTTCTGCACCCCTCTAAGTCACAGCCTCTCCAAGAGAAGTCCTTAACCAGCAGTGCCACTTCCAGAAGGAGCAGTTACACCATCCACCAACCAAGCAGCAGAGCAAGCATCATCAACAGAGCAAATCCCAAACAACCCACAGCAACGTCAGCACAGGCTGAGCAACACCAACTTTCCAAGCAGTGACAAATTCAGAGGTTGGGGAGAAACCTGCACTGAGCACACGCGTCTCCTGAGCATCTGAGTGTGGAAGAGCCCCTGAGAGTGGAATTGCTCCTTGGGAGCCTGGCAGGGCAAGCAGGATGATGCTGCTGCATCTCCTCTTTCTAAGCTGCTGTTTCCAGAACTGTGCTGAAGTTACTGGAGGCTGTTAGTAGGAGGGTCTGGAGCAGCCAAAGGGGCTGGGAAGCTCTGGAGATGATGGTGGGAGGGCTGTCTGGCTACCGTGCTGGCGGAGCCTTGCTCCAAGCTGCCAAACTGCTCTGAGTGCTGCTAAATGCTCCCTACAGAAGCTGCTGCGGGCTGCCAGAGGGACAGCCTGCAAGCAGAAACGGAAAGGGAAACCATTTCTGGAGCTATTACAGAGAAAAGTTGAGTGGTATGTGAAATACAGATCAGGCTGAAAAGCACAATGCATGTAAGAAAGGCATTTACACACGGGAACAGTCAGGACCAGCAGAGTTTTGCCAAATAAAAGTGTTAGAAGTGAGAGAACTATTCCAGATCTTCCCCCCTTGTGGGCACACGTGAAAAATTACAGACTAGAAGTCATCCTTACACCAATAGTTGTCGTTCATCCAAAGCAGAGCAATAACCACCATACAAAGCAAGTGCCTGCTCAGGGCTCAAATCCAGATGTTTAATGCAAAATGCTCTTCCAGAAAAGCTGTCCCTAGGTGCTGCTGTGTGCAAACAGCCCCCCAGCACCACCAGCACTATGGCTTCTTTGCCAGAGAGGAGAAAATGAAGAAACCAAGTCTATAGGTTGCCCATAAAGACTGACAGTGCTCGAGGAGGAGAAAAGGACTGCGAGCTGGTGAGCTGAGTAAATAACGTGTATGTGAGAGTGATGGAGACAGGGAGGAACATGCATGAGCAAGACAGAAATTAGCTCAGCTTTTTAGAAGGCAGCTCATTTAGATAATGAAGGAGATAGTGCCTACCCACCGAAGCAGCAGCAGTGGCTCCCGGCCAAGCTGGGGGGAAGTGTTAAGCGTGGCTGTGGTACCTGCACCCCGTGCTGCACACCATTCGTTACACCCTGCGCAGGGCAGCCCCGTTTCCTTGGGCTGCCTGTTCCCCACTGCTCATTCCTCTTGCCTGGCAGCATCCCAGTAGGATTTGGTAAAGCCAGTCACTTCTTTTTTTTTTTTGTGGGAGCAGTTTACTCTCAGGCTTTGGCTCCTCTCTGGGTGCTGATGAAGACAGGAGGATCTCTGGTACTTAACAGAAAACCCCACTTGAAGACAGACTTGAGACACTCTCCACAAACAGCAGTTTTAACCTTTACCTCCATAAAAGACATTTTGTCATGTGGCAGCTCTTAACATGGAAGAAACATTTGGCTGATTCGCTGCAGAATTTTCTTTTCTTTTCTTTTTCTTCTTTAGATTTTGCAATAATCTTCCTCAATCTCCCCTGCCCCAATTCTATAAACCACCAACAACCAATTCAAAAAAATCCCATCACCTATTTCCAAGAAGGGCATGAATCCAGCCTTATTTAGAAGGTGTTAACTCACTGTAGTGTTGCAATAAAGAAAACACTTTCCAAAATATTTTTTTCAAGTACACACACCCCTTTAAAGCCGAAAAACCACGGGGGTTCAACGGCAGTTTTTCCACTTGACATAAATCTGAACATTTTTCTTCTTAAGTACTTTATTGAATCAGGGCCGAAACACATGCTTAATGCCAAGTGCTTTACTGTTCTGCTGAATCAGACTAAAGCCAGAGCTGTGACACTGGAAAACCTCCTGAGAAGTCAGTATTGAAACATAAAAGAGATCCGATAGGAGACAGTTGTTCCAAATTGTCTTGGCCTCAGGTGTCCCATATGAACACACGAGCGCGTTTGCAGCACAACCCAAATGCATTTCCCCCCCCATCACTTGTGTTTCAGAGGGGTAAGAGAGCTGAGCACAGATCCCAGCAAGGCAGAGAGGGCTGGAAAAAGCTCCACGCTATGAGGAAAAGGACAAACAGAGCAGGAAATGGAGCCTGGAAACCTCTGACTGAGGACAAGCAGCTCGGCTCGATGTCAGTTTGATTTCTGTGAAAACCTGCTCCTCTTTAGGAGCAAACCACCCAGCCCTTGGGAAGTGATGAAAGCTGAATAACTTACTCGCACACAAAGGTTCCCAGTGGAATGTCTTGCGTTGTTCGCACACCCCAGCCCATCTTTTGCGTCCGATAAAGCTGCAATCGAGTCCTGCAAAGGAGGAAAAGAAGCCACATTAGTGGCAGCGAGACAGTTAACTTTCACAGCGAGGTGAGCAAAGAGGCCAGCAACCTCCCATCTGCACAAACTCAGAGACTATTTCACCATTCAACCCCCTCAGTCCTCACACCGGCACCAGTGGGCACGCTCCTGTCCCGCCGCTGCGCTGAGCGTGTGGCAGATGCTCAGATGGACACTGCCTGGGGACAAGGGATGGGTGCCCACCAGCCCTTCCTCCCTGCCCAGTGCACCTTGCACACCTAAGGACTGGGGAAGAGCGTAAGGGCTGGATGCTCTGTGTGGTTACGCCGTTGATGACTGAAATGTAGGGTACCAGAAGCTCGCCACCAGCCTTTCTTTTCCCTTCCCTGCACACAGCTGGCACTCAGGGGAAGCAGGGGAGATGGAAGGGGACTTAAGGCAGTGCAGCTCTACAGGGTGGGGTGCTGCAGGAGGAAGGCAGGGAGCTTACGGTGAGTTAAGAACACCTCGAGCTAAGTGCTCTGATCCCTTTGCCCTCTGCTGAGGCCAGTGCATTTAACAGCTCCATCATATCCAGCTCCCTGGCTGAAAGACAAGGAAGAAACGCTGCAACTTGAAACTTCTTGGTGTAATCGCTGCTCTGTGGAATTTTACTGATGGAGTTTATAGGCAGAGAAACAAGCCTGTAAGTCATTCTGCCTCCTGCTCAGCCAGAACTTGAGTTAAGTGCAGGATGAACAGTCTCCAGGGCTAGGGGAGGCTCGCTCTATCCTGAGGGAACCACACCCCACTCTTAACAGTGCTGTTATCGGAACAGAGAGAAATCCAATGCTCACCTGAACTTCACCCTGTTGCTTTTGCCGGTACTTCTCCCCGCCCCCCCATTCCCTCCTTGCACCATCAGCTCAAAACAAGGGCCACACAGTTTTTCATATTTGCTCACAGATCCTGGAGCTTTCACTGGGGCAAAACCTGACTTCCCGAGCATGATCACTCTCAGAGAAAGGGGTTGTAACACCGAATTTCAGCCTGGAGGAATTTCCCCCTTGTTCTGCCTCGTCCAGCAGAGCAGAGAGCCAAGCTCAGGTTCAGGTTCTGCTCTCGGGGCCAACACCAGCAGCAGCAGGACTGTGGCTCTGATCTCAGCCTCACGGCTGAGCTGGTTCAGCCTGCCAGATGGAAACGTGTGTGCTGCTGAGCAGAGTTAATCTGCAGCAAATTTGATAACGGAAGCATTTAAAATGAAGCAGGAGCACCCATGTGTCAGTCATGGTGCAACCCAAATGCAGGTCTCCTTTGCTGCCTCCCAGGGACCTCAAGCAGGGCTCTGCTGAGCTCCTGACCCTGCCAGCAGCTGCCCAACAGAGCCGCTCTCCCAGGCTCATGGCTGGGCTTCCAACCCTTCCCATCTTGCAGAAAAACCACTTGAGCGAGGCAAAAATGGGAAAGCAACAGCTCTAGCTGTACAGCTCCTAAATAAACACCCACATCGACACTGGAGCTTGGCAGGGAACACCAGAGAGAGGTAAAGTTCTGTGGAAACACATTGAGCTTTTTCCTTGCTTATTTTTAACGTTGTAAAATGTCATTGAAACTACAAAGTTTGCAAAAAAAAAAAGCGTTGTCAGTATAACAAAAAATTTGCAAAAAGTCTCTTTTCCCAGTGGGATTCCTTTTAAATTAGGTCAGTGACAAACTTCTCCACAGCAGAGGTCCAAACCAAAACTTTTAATTACATTTTTAGCCTAGCACCAAAATCCTAACAACCTAAACCTGCAGCACTGGGGTCAACAGGTATTCAAGTACCCAGTTCAGGGGGAGTCATGCCAATAACTAGGAAATTTTAAGCAGCCAAGCCTGGGCACACTGGCCTGTATTTCTGCTGTAGGCTGCTAACTTACAAGATCTTCTAAACAAAAGCTTTGCAGTTTCTGTTACTGTTATTTTCTTCACCGATCTCCACCTGAGAAGTTACATCCAGGCTGCCAATGGAAACCCACAAGACACGGATACGTTTTAAGGGCAGGCTGATGAAAAAAAGCCACAGCTCCCCCGTGACAGCAACAGGTGCAAGGTGCAAACATTAACTGAGCTCATCGACCCTCTGCTGCTGCTTCAGTCCCACTGGCAGCACAGAGGAACCCACCTGCTGCCCACCAGTGTGGTGGCCCCTGCCCCAACTTCTGTCTCATCTCAAGAATTCTTGGGTTTTTGTGGGTTTATGGGTGAGCTGAGGCTAGAGAGCCAAAAAAGCTCCTGGGTTGGGTGTTGGTCTTGCCAAGATAAGCTGCGTTTGGATTCTCTTTCTCACCTGAGCCCATTCTGCACCACCCGGTTCCTACAGGTTCGCCAGCACGAGCACGCGTGATTACACTCAAAGATCAGTGGTGGCTCAGCCATGTTGAATTCAGGCAGGAGTCGGCCATCCTAAAGAGGAGAGGCATTCAAGACTGGGTTAGTTGTCTGGTCCTGTGACCGCTCCAAACCAGAGGTAGGCCAAGAGCAGAAATTCCCCCAAGTGCAGAAACAGGCCAGAGAAGCCCAAGGCGGAGGCATGACCTGACCTCCCCAAAACCAACATCAGACCTCAACTTCTGCAGAGGTTTTTCTCCAGCCTGACTGTGGCTACACTCCCCACTCTCACTGACAAACAGCAAGAGACCATCTAGATCTTTTCTGCCTCGCATCACCCCACACACCATCAAAAACCGTAGCTTGCAGTGCTGTGCAAAAGCCCGATGTGCATCATCACTATTCTCATTCTGCAGTGCTGGAGGGGAGAAGTGGATGCTTCATCTGTCTCTGGAATGAAGCCTAAGCTTCCAGAGTACAAAGCCAGTACACCCGAGTTCTGTAAACTGCATTATCTTCCCAAATAAAACTCCCCCAAAAAGCTATGATTCAATTATTTACCAACCACAGAGGATTAAGGAAGCGATAGACGTCGTTCATCATATTTAACAAATTTGGTTTTTAAGGCTCAAAAGATGTAATCACCTATTAATGTGTGAATAAAATGGCTACAAAGAGAAGAAAGATGCCAATATTCCCACTGGGATAAACTTGCAGAGATTCACAGAACTTCTGATCTTCGCAGAACCTGTCCAAATACCAACCTCAAAGCCTCCCCGGAGGACTGACAGACGCTTACCCAAAACAAACCGGGCTTCTGGCAATGCTGCAGTTAAAACAGCTTTACTGTGCCTTCATCTGGAAGGATCACAATAAAAAAAAATGCTGGCAAAAAAAAAATTACTATCTCTACTACCCTTGTTTACACACCACAGCGTGTTCTACGTCGCTCTGAAATGGGAGCTGATTTCACACATGGGTTATTAGATGCTCTCTAGCACACGGGTGTAATTAATGGCTCAGTTGGCATCACAGTAACACAAATAAGTAACACTAGGAAAGCTTCCCTGAGCACGCCTTTCGTTATCATCACACACGGCTCAGTCGACACTGTAACTTCAGGCATTTTAAAGCAAAAAGAGAAGTTGTGAAAGGAACTGTTTTAAAGGTACTGTTCTAACCCCTGAACTGTGCAAAGTTCAGCTCGCAAACACGGGTCTAACCCAAGGGGGGGTTTTGTGTCCTCACCTTATCATACCAGCAGCGCATACTGAGCTGGCCACACATGCAGTTGCTGGAGGAGCAGTCGTCTATACATACGCAATACTGGAAGAGAAGAAAAGGGGTTAGCTCCACGATGCTCACATGTAACTGAAAGAGCAGCTCCCGTGGCTGGGTCAGAGAGGAATCCACACGTCTTCACCTTCTCCTGCTGTGGGGTCGTTAGCCAGAAAGATAACCAGCCTCAGAGCTGCAGGGGAGGTTTTACCCCATTGTTTATTTTTGTGTGCAGTGAACTTTAAAAGACTCAGGCTTGCAGGAAAGGATCTGAGCCATCTTCATTTCTCATGAGAGGATGTCTCCCTGTGTTACTAAGCTTCCTCCATGCCCTGGGAGCTGTACTCCACACTCGAAGACAAGGAAAGCTCCAAACAGAGACCAGAACTAGGAGATGATGCAACGCGATGGCTCAGTCCTCCCCTGCTGCTTGCTCCTTCCCACCCAGCTGCTCCAGCTGGCTGCTTCCCCAGCACTCCCCAAGCCAACACGGTCCCACCACCAGCTGCTGCACAGCAGGGCTTGGGCATGGCATGTTTGCTTCAGCCATCTCAGAGCTGTGCCCAGAGTGGGATCACCCTCACCCTACACATCCCCACCTCTGCTTTCCCAGCTCGGCCCTTGGAGGACCTCCAGTATCACGCTGACGACCTCGGCCGGGATGCTGCAGTCAGCAAGAAGACAGCAAGGGGAAGGTTTCCCAACAACTCACTCACTTTCCAGGTACGAAACAGAGGAGAAGGACAAATGGGAGCCACATCGGCCAGCAGCAGATGGCTGCTGCTGCAGCACACAGCTGAACACAGAGCTCGGCTTATGCCTCAGAAATGAAGAAAAGCAGCATCCCACTTCCTATAGCCAGAACTGGAGTTTAGGACTACAGCCTTAGCTGGAATTTGATGGCAAGATTAGGACCAGAGAATCCCATTTTAAGTGTAAAACCCGTTCTGAGGTTCAGTGCCCTGCAAGATCTCAGAATGCCCACACCAGGACAGGAGAAACCACGTGGATACACATGATCCCTCACCTGTAAATGAGTGATGTTTCTATCAATGTCCATCGGGGAGGTGACGCAGTTCTGTGAAACATATTTGTAGTTGCTAGGACAGGGCTCACTGTCCACTGAATTGACGCAGGGAATCGGGATCCGCTCATAACCCCGGGCGATGTCTCTGTCAGGGGGAGAAAGAGAATGTCACAGAAGAAAACCTCCCCCAGACAAGGGGCCATTCAAACGTCATCCTGGGGCAGCGTTACCATCTTTGATCACCGAGCATTCAAAGCCTGACAGCAGTTCAGGCTAGAACAGAGTTCAGTTTTTATCACCCCTCCTTACAGATTGTTCCTTGTACTTGCAAATATTTCCGTTTGGAGGATGAATTTACAAACCACGGGCTGAATCAGCATGTGCTTAGTTCTTGCTAAGCTCACACTGACATTCACACCAGTTAAAAAAACTAAGCAGGAACTTACAGTCCTCTGTTAAACCAAGGCCCCAGCCTCCCCCACGCAAGGGCTCTACTTCACAACCCACAAGCAAAGGCAGCCCTATCCTCACCTGCTCACCACCTTCTCTATCTGGGCAGGCTTCTCGGTAGATGATTCTTTGAGAGTCTTGTTCATCTGTAGGGCCACCCAGACCTGAGAGTTAAGGCTGGAGCACTGCAGGGGAGTCTCACCCTCCTTGTTCTTTAAAGTGACATCCGAGCCACGGGAAAGAAAGAGACTGCAAAACAGCAAGAGAGGATAAGCAACCCTCAAGAGAAATCACGCATGGGGAAAATGAGCTGAATCACATCCTCCAGCCAGCCCTTAAGGGGCAAGGAAGAAGCTGTAGTAGTGAATAATCACCTGAGTGTTCGTTATTAAGCATGGTTCAGTGAATCCTTCTACGTGAAGGCGCTGGCAGAAGCCACAGACTGGAGCTCTAGGCACTCACGAGAGCTCTGGGCAAACCTCGCCTTGCTTCAGGCATGACAGGTACCTTGCTGGTACCAGCCTAACTTCAGACAGGCTTGAAACTCTCTCTGGCAGGGAAAGATACGGTGTGGGAACAGTAGGCTGGGACTGGAAGAGTCCCACAGGAAACTGGGATTGGACTTGGCCCTTGTTTATACTCACCAGCCTTTGGTGAGTACACATGATGACTTTATTCATAGCAGTGATGAAGCAAAGGAAAAACCCTGCTTCCATATTATGCAACGCTAGTTGTGAGAAAAAAACACATAGAAAAGCTTTAATCAAGGATGCCTGATGCCTTTCTGCTGGGAAGCCTGGGCTGAGCACAGCCCCTCGAGCCCTCGGTCCAGGACCACTCCACATTTTCTGATCTTTCTGGCAGCAGGTAGCATTTCAGACCCCAGGGGGTAGTGGAGAAACAAGTCCTCCAGCCCCGTTTTGGTTTCTGCTTAAACACTAAAGGCATTTGAGAGGATCTCCTGTGCTGGGCAGCCAGCAGCCAGGCAGGACGGAGGGAGCAGGGGAAGGGAGAGGAGCAGCAGAGCTGGAGCTGGACTTACACGACACACTCGTAGCGGTTCTCTCTGGCTGCAATATGCAGGGGCGAGTCCCCGTGGATGTTCACTGCATGTAAATCACACTTAGCAGCCAGCAGTATCTCTGCTATGTCAACACAGCCAGAAAAAGCAGCCCAGTGCAAACAAATATTTTCCTCCTAGAGGGAAAGAAAACAGTAGAGGCTGTTTAAGTGCATTAAAACCCTATTGCTTTGGGACTTCAGAACCCTTAGCTCTCCACACGTGGCTTGCAGTCTCCTTCCCTGCATAGGATCCTGGAATGGTTTGGGTGGGAAGGGACCTGTAAAGTTCATCTTGTCCAACCCCCCTGCAGGGAGCAGGGACATCTGCAACTAGAGCAGGGTGCTCAGAGCCCCGGCCAACCTCCCCTGCA